>JBBPLB010000294.1:0-13419 GCA_038089595.1 Bothia castanella
GCACCTTGGGGAGCTGAGTGACCTTCATCAACGAAGGGTTGCCCAGGTAGAAAAGGGCATCTCATTGTCTGCAAATGAAAGACCCGTGCTGTTCGTGCAAATGGAGCTTACGGATTGATCTGAACGATACCCGGGCCTGGGATCTATAGGCAAGATGTGATCTGTCGAGTTTCGCATCACTCCGTAATAGCGTGATCCGATTACTGCATTTGCCAGTTGTGCTCAAAGTAGCTTCGCTGCGATGCGGACTACGACTCTCCTTTATTTTCGTGCTCCCTGATCGATCAGATCTCTTAGAATCTCACTGTTCGCGGCCACATAGAATGTTCACCCGGGCTGATTGGACCGCGTATCCGAAGCTTGCTGTGTCAAACCTCCCCGAGATCAGTTCAATCCGGGGAAAGGGGGGAGTGTGATCCACCTTGCTTCGTTGGGATGACACATGTTCCATCCCGGCCTACCCGGAGGTGTGCTCCACGTCGCCATTCCCACCAGGCTTGCATCCGATGCCGCAATCGCGTCTATCCACCTGGCGGGGGAACGAGTCATCATGACACAGGTGATGGGGCGCTCGACAGAGACTGGGCGAAACAAGAGTCCAAGCAGTGCAGAGTATTGTATAATAATATTTACACTGAACTTCACTCGGATCGATGTACATGGGATATGGATACTACATGGCAGGTTCGGCCAGCTAGCGTGATGAGTTCGAGTTGCTGTGCACTCGATCGCTATCAAGTATACGAGGCTATGGCGGTCCGGCGTTCGTATATCATACATCATCCAATCGTGAACTCATGCGAGGTGGTCAATAGATCCATTCGACAACTACAATATTCAGTCACTCGTCATCGTCTAGTACAACTTCGACCTATTCTATTTAGGAATGGTGCTTCCTCTCCTTCCCTCGATGATGACTCAAATGTGGTTCACGAATGTGTCGGACAAAATTCCGGCGTTTCACCGACATGCGACATCCATTCCAAAGGCAGTCAATCAGAGTATCTTTCCCCAAATTCTCGATGCCATGCGCATCAGCGAAATGCGCCGGCGCACTCTTGCATGTAATGTGAGCTCCACACGGCTCAGAGCTTCCCTCACCAATCCAATGACAAGTTGCCATCTCCAAACACGAATGGGGGTCATGGGGGTGTGATTCGATCGACTGTGCAGCTTCAGGAACAGGCGTTTGGTCCACTGTAACAGGGATACCACGACTCTGTGTGGGAATTCATCAGCTCGTGAGTGCACGATCTCCAAAGTGTAATCCAGACATACTGAGGAAACCCCAACACGCGTAGTAGTCCCGAACAACGTTTCCGTTTCCTCGAGAAGTAATCTTTGATATGTAGGAGATGCTGGCCGAGTGAAGATCGAGTAAATAAAAGGCACAGGGTAGCATGCAGCGAAATCTATAGCAGGACCCTGATGGCTCACGCTGGTGCCACTCTGCGTGTACTACTCGTTAGCCTGTCTCGTACTTCAAATCCAGGATTGTTGGAACCCACAGAACCAATAAGCCCGGCGTCAGAGGTATTGTCGAGCATGCAACACCTTGAGATAATTGCATTGCTCGGTTCACTGTCGAATGGAGCGAGTGAACATGGGTGGATAGGGGATTGTGAGGTCAAAACCACAGGTCTGACGAAATGTGGTTCAAGAGTAGGGACAATTGTTGGGGTCTTGAGTGGATGCATCTATCTGTGACACGGGGCAGTCTGAAACTACACACACATCCCTCCTGATATAGCCGAAGAGCTCTCCATCTCTCCAGGTATCTGCATGAAGCTGATGAATACGACGAGGCGTGTCGTGGATTACACCTTCGGATGCCAAGCGGAGACAGAGTAAGCCGCAGGGCATCGCCCATGTCCAAATAAGTATGACTCACACGATATACCAACGATGACACAGGGATGCGACAGGTACTTCTTTATATGCCAAAAGATCGAAAGGAGGTATGCCACAGGTAACTCTTTATATGCAAAACGGTCGAAAGCAGGGACGCCACAGATACTTGCATACATGGCTAATGATCGAAAAATGCCGCCACATCTCCATACATGGCAAACAAAAGATGCAAGTGACCAGGCTCGATTGCAGCCCCGACCAAGCAGCCACCTAACGAGAAAATTCGCCGCGAATGCGATCAGTACAATTCTATCCCACCCATCTTACCCATCTCATGATGATAATTCGAAGGAACGCTATTAGCGCAGGTGGAGACTGGGGGGCCTAATCTAGGATATGTGAGCGAGAGCCGCCTAGTTACATCCTTGGTTCAGACTGTTCAGCGCTATACTCACCCTCGGGCTGGACACGCGACAATGCCCTTTCCACAACTGATCGGCTTTGAAACCATCTCACCTGAACAAGCGCATGTGAGCCCTCACCCATGCTGAATTGGAGGCAAGCTGATCTGAAGGTTCCACTGTCGTTTGAGCACATTCCTCTCAGGTGGATATCTACCTGCATTTGTCTTCAGATGCATTTATCCTGCGCTACTTGCATTGCCATGCCTTCCCCCGCTTTTTCTGCTCTCAATACTTTGCGAAGAGGTATCTGGAAGTGTGACGCACACCTCTGTCCTTGTGTGCCTCGTATCCTAACACGTGGTGCCCAAATCTTCATCATATTCACTACCTTCTCGAGCCAATCGTACTCAATGGAATGCTTATGCGAGACGACGCTTTACGGGACGAACCAGATAAGAGAGGTCCTCCGGTGTTGTGCCGATGCTTACACAATCGTTGATGGTTAGTACATATCCATCGATCAACATATCTAAATGCGCTGAAATCGACTACGTTATTGTGCCGTCGGGTCGGAGATGAAGTGACCGATGGCGATGGTGAAGATAAGGGGAGTGGATGGGCGTGGAGTGGTGGTTAGCGTGGGATGTGGTTCGGGACTCTACCGAATCGAACAAGTTCTATTGTTCGGTAATCGACGAATTCTGGAGTGTTGGGTCTATGTGAAGTTTGCCAAACCCACATGTCACCCGCGATGGGCGATGCATCGATGAACGATCACGTTGATCACCACATGTTGACCCGGATAACGAATGTGGATATTATTTGCACGATTGAGAAGGAATTCTGAAGCACATACATTACCGGGTACAGGCGAGAAAAGATTTTTTGCGGACCTTCATGCATTTAACCCCAGTTTAATATCGAGTTGTGCAGTACCAACCAGAGGTCCTACAGCATAAGGATTGCTGCAAAGGAGGAGCGTAGTATTAATAGGCGAGCATGGAACGCAGACGAACTGGCTGATTTGTCTATAGTCCTGATTCTAGGGAAATAGGTGATTCGTTAAGGCGACGAATACAACGAGGCGCGTTGCGGATTACACCGCGTTCGGATGACCAGAGATGGAGTAAGCCACAGGGCATCGCCCATGTCCGAATATAATCTCACGATGATCCGTTTTGGGAAGTCAAGGGTACACGGCCGCCGAGGGAGACGCTTCCAGGAACGAAGCGTGCTGAGGGTACCAAAAAACGGATGGTGTCGAGACTAGTCCGAATATGGCTTGGCCACTCGTATTAAACGCAGGAAGGACCGTCCCAGTCGGGCCGGAGAGAGTGATCCCCCGGGGACCTCCAACGGACTCGGCGAGTCGGTACGGCAGCTCAGGATCGTGATCGCGATTGGTTTGCTACACTTTAGCTCACGCAGTTTGGGGAACGCGTTTGCGGGCAAGATAAGTTTTGACGCTGGCCCAATCCCGGCTTCACACAACACTTACCGGACTGGTGGGATCATTTCGTGGTATCGAGAATGAAGCTTCACAAGACCGGAATGGAGATTTTGCACTGAAATTTCACGACAGCGGGTTAAGATACTGAGGCAATAATGAGACTGAAGCTTCACGAGAGGGCTCGACGTGCGTCGAGACTGGGTGTGCGTGGTAATGGAGTAGTGTGGTCGATTGCTCAAGTGGAGGAGTAAGAGCAATGCCATCGTGTGGGCACCGTCCATACAGGAATACACAAGGAACGGATTTGTCACCTGTCCAAGTTTTAACTGTGAGAGTGAAAATGTTCAGTACTGAAACCTGGAACAACGAAACATACCCATGTCGACCATGTCGCGGGTAAGAACCACGATGGCTTTATAATCAGAGTTTTCTTCCGAAAGTACCGAAACAAGGAACGGAAGGAGGTCCGCGGTCCACACACGGCTGTTTCTGTCATGTATAATTGAATTAAAAATGTGAATATGGCACCTAGATAATGCTGAAAAGACTATACCTGAACTATGAGCGGGCCGCTGAGTGGAAGAAATGCAAGGTGAGGGATGAGGAGGGATATACAGTGGGCATTCCGTGTGAACGGCGATGCTGGTCGAGCGGGCCCAGACTGTTCTTCTGGCAGCCTGCTTGCCGATTTGTGAGGTGGAGGAGGAACGAAATCGAAGGTCGAATGTTTGTTCTTGGCTGCGATTGCTCCACTAGTACTGCGATGCTGCTGGATCGAATGAGCGGTGAGCGCGAGCGTTGCAGTGAGCCTGTGAGATGATCGTGATTGGCTGAGCTAACGCAACCGGGCAAACCCGGAACCCCCGGTTTACCCTGCGCTGACAAGGAACAAGATCTAGGTCAGAACGTACTACACGCTGTCAAAATGGGCGACCGACAATCATGACGATCCTCCGCATCAGTGAATCAGACCCCCACCATTACTGAAGGAATGAGAAGCCTGAGATGTCGATGTGCACTGATCAAAAATGGATGTGCAACTAACCGAGTACTGAACCTTCAGTGAATATTCAGTCACGCTGCCGCAATCAAAGCTCCAATGTTACTCGACACCTGCCGAGAAACTGAATCTTCATATTTACAGCCTTGCCTGTATATGTGCGGGTACGAGTACGGGTGTGACCGCTGACATGGACACCCGGGGGTATACCGTGTTCTTGCTTAAACATGACGGGGGCACAACACAATGGGGGCGAACTCAGACACAGCGGGGCGTTGTGACAACATGAGTGGCCCCCGATGTGAGGGGGATGTTGCGACGACATGACGGGGCGATGTTGCAATGCAGGCAGCGACATGACGGCGTGCGACACGCATTGGAGGCGACACAACAAGGCGTCGCGACGACGGAGTGATGTGACGAGGTGGCGACTGTTCACCGGCTCCACGTCGTTTCATGAGGTTGTTGTGACTATCCCATTCTCAATTTTCGTCAAATGGCAGACAAAACAGCAGGGAAGACGTACTTGCAATGTGAGCAGTTGGCCCAACTTTGTAGCTGGCGCTGCCGCAACGCCAACGATATGACCAGCCCAGTAGCTACATTGCCCCTTGAACCCTCTACTGCCGTTGAAGACACTCCCATAAGGAGAAGCAAAGCATATCTGCCACGCTGGATGCAAGTGGCACGCTCTTTTTCTCCTACCATTCGGTTGTTCCATTTCTTCAGCGTTCCCCACACTCCAAATATGGTAGCCTACGTAAGCAGAGGCACAAGACGGCGCAGGGTCGCTTTCTCTCCTGCAACCTCCTACGCTCGGGCAGCGCTACAGCCCTTCCTCATTTTCTCGTCGCCCACCAGCACCCACCGCTCCCTCTCAGTTTCGGCAATCCCCGCACTCGGAAACAGGGCACTACTTCCACCCTAAACCGGAGAGAACTCCGAACTTCACTCCACCCTCTTTTTCTTAGCCATTAGACATGCACTCGTGTGTACTTATCTTCTCCGTTACAGTGCACAGAGTCAGTTCTAAAGATGAACAGGTTCTATTGATGATTAACTATCCACCGAGCAGTTGTGAGTACAGTTCGGATAGTTTCTCGGGGATGGAGGAGTGGTATTGAACTGGTTCGTGGTGTGGTGATTAACTCAGTTCATCAACGAAGGGTTGCCCAGGTAGAAAAATGCCATCTCATTGTCTGCAAATGAAAGACCTGTTCCGTTCGTGCAAATGGAGCTTACGGATTGATGTGAATGATACTGAGGTCCGGGATCTATAGACAAGATATGATCTGTCGAGTTTCGCATTGTTCCGTAACAGCGTGATCCGATCACTTGCCAGTTGTGCTCAAGGGCCTGGGATATGTGGGCAAGATGTGATCTGTTGAGTTTCGCATCACTCTGTGACAGCATAATCCGATTACTGCATTTTCCAGTTGTGCTCAAGGTAGCTTCGCTGCGGTGCGGTGCCTGAGTACAGATTCCATGCGTACCATGCTCCAAAACTACTGACTCTCCTTTATTTTTTGCTGACAACGACTCCCTGATCTTAGAATCTCACGGTTCGCGGCCACATAGAATGCTCACCCGGGCTGATTGGACCGTGTATCTGAAGCTTGTAGTGTCAAACATCCCCGAGATCAATTCAATCCGGAGAAGGGGAGGAGGGTGTTTCCATTTAGAAACGGTGCTTCCTCTCCTTCCCTCGATGATGACTCAAATATGGTTCGTGAATGTGTCGGACAACATTCCGGCGTTTCACCAACTTGCGACATCCATTCCAGAGGCAGTCAATCAGGGTAACTTTCCCAAAATCCTCGATGCCATGCACATGTCCGAAATGCGCTGGCACACTTTTGCATGTAATGTGAACTCCACATGGCTCAGAGCTTCCCTCACCAATCCAATGACAAGTTGCCATCTCCAAACACGAGTGGGGGTCACGGGGGCGTGATTTGATCGACTGTGCAGCTTCAGGAATAGGCGTTTGGTCCACCGTAACAGGGATAACCCGACTCTGTGCGTGAATTCATCAGCTCGTGAGTGCATGATCTCCAAAGCGTAATCCAGACATACTGAGGAAACCGGCATGGCAACACGTAGCAACCCCGAACAATGTTTCCGTTTCATCGAGAAGTAATCTTTGATATGTAGGGGATGCAATCCGAGTGAAGATTGAGTCGATAGGAGGTACAGGGTAGCATGCCGCGAGATCTATAGCGGGACCCTGATTCTGCGTGTACTACTCGTTAGTCTGTTTCGTACTTCAAAGTCGGGATTGTTGGAACCCACAGAACCAATAAGCCTGGCGTCAGAGGTGTCGCCGAGCGTGCAACACATTGCATTGCTCGGTTCGCTGTCGAATGGAGCGAGTGAACATGGGTGGATAGGGAATTGTGAGGTCAAAATCACAGGTCTGATGAAATGTGGTTCAAGAGTAGGGACAATTGTTGGGGTCTTGAGTGGATGCATCTATCTGTGACACGGGGCAGTCTGAAATTCCACATGCATCCATTCTGATATAGCCAGAGGGCTCTCCATCTCTCCAGGTGGCTGCAGGAAGCCGACGAACACAACGAGGCGTGTCGCGTATTTCTCTGCTTTGGGATAATCGAACGGTCGACGAGTGTAGCCACAGATCAGCGTCGCCCGCATCCAAATAAGTAAGGCTTACACAATATCCTCCGCGTATGTCATGCTCCGACTAAACTCTGGGTCGTGGGGCGCTTACCTGAGTAACCATCCTAGATGGTAACTGTCTGTCACGAGAGTGCCACACCTCCACACATGGCAAGTGACTAGGCTCGACTACAATGCCGTCGGCCCCCGACCGGGTAGCCATCTAACGAGAAAATTCGCCGCGAATGCGATCAGTACAATTCCGTCCCACCCATCTTACTCATCTCACAGCAAAGCAACGCCGTTAGCGCAGGCGGAGACTGGGAGCCTAATCTAGGGGATGTGAGCTTGAGGTGCCTGGTGACATCCTCGGTTCGGACTGTTCAGCGCTATACTCGCCCTCAGGCTGGACACGCGACAATGCCCTTTCCACAGCCGATCGGCTTCAAATCCATCTCGCCTGAATAAGCATGTGTGATCCATCGCCAACGCCGAATTGGAGGGCGACGGCAAGCCGATCTGAGTGTTCCACTGCTGTTTAAGCACATTCCTCTCATGCGGATATGTATCTGGGTTTGTCTTCAAATGCGTTATCCCGTGCTACTTGCGTTGCCATGCAAGGTTTACCCTCCTTCCCCCGCTTCGACCACTCTCAGCACTTCGCAAAGAGGTATCCATATTCACTATCTTCTCGAACCAATCGTACTCGATGGAATGCTTATGCGAGACAACGCTTTATGGGACGAACCAGATAAGGGAGGTATTCTGGTATTATGCCGACGCCAACGCAATCGTTGATGGTAAGTACATATCCATCGGCAGACGTATCTAGCTGCACTTAAATTAACTACGTTATTGTGCCGTTGGGTCGGAGATGAAGTGACCAACGGCGATGGGGAAGGTAAGAGGAGTGGATGGGCGTGGAGTGGTCTACCGAATCAAACAAGTTCTAATGTTTGGTGACCGAGGAATTCTGGAGTGCTGGGTCCATGTGAAGTTCGCGAAACCCGCATGTCAAGCGCTGATGAACAAAGCTCCGCGTGATGAAGTGACAGGTGTGTGACTTGGCCACTGGCGATAGTGGATGCTCTCCATTACTAGTTACCTCCCAAGAAGCATTCACCTCGTTTATTCTTTGATCCCTATCACTCCAAATGGGTTATTGATTTATCCCATTGCCACATGCACTTGGTGTCAGATCTCTCCAGATCCGTCAGGACCTTTCATCTGCGCTAGACAATAGAACTCGGCCTCGTCTGATACACCAAAATAGCACT
Source organism: Bothia castanella (assembly GCA_038089595.1). Classification (NCBI taxonomy): domain Eukaryota; kingdom Fungi; phylum Basidiomycota; class Agaricomycetes; order Boletales; family Boletaceae; genus Bothia; species Bothia castanella. Next base: position 8,602 of record JBBPLB010000294.1, read on the forward strand.
CAGTGCTTCCGTCTCTTCCCTTCGTATATATCATCATCCATACAGGTTAGCACTAAATATGTCTTGGGAGTTCTAACGTGAGCCAAAGTAAGTGCGAACCAATGCATGGGTCCGACTCTGTTCCACGATGACTAGGTAGAAAGAGGATTCAGTTCTTCGCCAACGTCAATCGCAATGTTGACTTACCTGTTTAGGAAGTGCTGGCCTTCTTCTCTCGAAGATGGCCCAAATGTGGTTCGCGAATGTGTCGAATAAAGTTTTGGCGTCTCACTGACTTGTGACATCCGCCCCAGACGCAGCCAACCAAGGTGTTGCTACTTAAATTCTTGATGTCATGCGTGTCCGCAAAATGCGCCGGCGCACTCTTGCATGTAATCCGAGCTCCACATGGCTTAGAGCTTCCGTCCCAAATCCACTGGCAAGTCGCAATCGCCGAACATGAGTGGGGGACACATGAATGTGCTTCCGCCAACTGTGCAGCTTCAGGACCGGGTATGTCGTCCTCTATCACGGGGATGACATGTGTCTGTGTGTGGAATTCATCAGCCACACGATTCCATGAAAAAGCAACCCAAACATACTGAGGAAGCAGGCACAGTAAAACCATTAGCATTTCCAAACAACGTGTCCATTTCCTCACGGAGTAGACTTTGGTATGTAGGGGACGTGGGCCGCGTGAAGATTGAGTCGATAGGTGGTACAGAGTACGGATTCACAAATGCTGCGAGACCGATAGCGGGACCCTGACCTTTGACGATGGTGTTGTACTGCGTGTACTGCATGTTAGTCTGTCGCGTCTCAATGCGAGGTTGTTAGAACCCACAGAACCAACAAGTGCGGAATCAGAGGTATTGGCATGCGTGGAACCCATCGGGATCAGTTCGTCATTTGGTTCACGGCCGACTAGAGCGGCTGTACGTCCGACGAGTGGTGTGTCAAAGGTAGAGAGAGTTGTTGATGTCTTGGACAGATGCATCTATCGGTAGGGTAGGTGTGCGACACTGTGGGCCAACTCTGCAGAGCCATCCCTGCTGATATAGTCTAAGAGCTCTCCATCTCTCCATGTATGCCTGCCGGAAGTTGATGAGCCCGTACAGTGAGGTAACCCGTAGGCTCCTACCCATCCGTTGTTCCTGACAGGGCGATTTGGCCACAGATGAGTTTGGGTCCTGCATCGGCAGTTTCCGACAAAAGACATTGCTTTGCAAACGGCTGTAATTGACTGCGCACCACTTCCTCCGAAAATGAGACGTAGAATGGGTTCACACAACCTGTCCAGAACCAGCAGAAGTGACGAGCAACGACATTGTATTGAGTACGGCCGATGCGATAAAGTAGTAAACATGTCGCAGCATGTCGTCGTTCCGAGATGAGGCGACCGACGATGCTATGTGGAAAGAAAGCGTGGTGTAGGAACGAGGGGCACTGGGTATGGAGGGGAGAAACTGGGGGCCGTGGATGGATGGAGAGGGGATAGGCGCCGCCTCATGGTGGCGTGGTGTGTCATTTGATCGTGCTGGCATGTGGATACAATCTGGCGCACTACCAAACCAAATGAACTCGAGATTATCTGCACACTATCTGGACACTAAGTAAACATCTCACAGGCGAAGATATAGTTACATCATAACCGAAAACGAGGAGCATGGCGAATTCAAGTAATCGATGTCAAGGACTTCGCCTCCCCAATCGTCATCGACAGTGGATCTGCAGGAGCATTCGGCAGATATCCTTCGGAGCTTAACGAACCTAAGGAAACATCTACGTATCGCTTTGCCGTTGCTCTGGGTTCCTTGGTAGCCACAATCCGCAGCATGTCGTGATCCGTGCGTTGGCCGCGTTCGTCGTGCAGATAAGCTCTGTCGAGCACCGGGAACATCGGAAACGGGATTGATCGCATCATGTGCGGGAGAACAATAATTCGGGGTGATATGTGAGGTGATGGAGTGGTGGACCAAAAAAGGGAAACCGAACTATGCGGGGGAAGGGGCGATAAGCGTATTGGAGAAGAGGTGGCGGTGACAGAATGTGATCGCCGTTATCCCGGGCGTACCGCCTGTTTGATTCGCCATTGAATGGATGGTGTGAACAAGGACTACATAAGAGGTAAGGAGTACAGGTCTGAAGATCTGATGAACGACGGTTTCCAGAAGGAAAAGAAGGATGATCTGGGCCACGAAAGAATAAGGAGAGCGACAGGGCGGAGGAAATGCGGTAGCGCAGTTCAAATTGACTTGGTGGAAATGTCGTCAAAACGACCCCAGCGTGGTCCATCGTCTTGATATTGCTATCTAACATGCCTTCGACTTCACTATGACGAGGTGCCATCTTGCGTTCATGTGTCAAGTACTCACAAGTTCACAGCAAGAGCTATGATATGGAACTTTTCCGGCCTCGATACGCACGGCGCTCAATACTCGCTATCGCCAAAGATGAGCCCAAGTTGGCTCGCTACAAATTCACACTGCGCAACATGATACGCCTGGACGCTCTCCATCACGTTCACCACCAACTCATTATCCCCCGTATATGGCGCCCACTCCACCACCGCACCCGCATAGTTCGGGTTGCCCGTCCACGCAAACTCGGTCCACCGAGAGATGACGTCCTGCGTCGTCCGCACCTGCGCCGCAGTCAGCGGTTGGTACAGATTGTCTGTCTCTGCCGTTGCAAAGACGTAGTAGAGCTCGTCCGCGTGGCAGACTTGGCCTGGACAGGTCGATGGGTTGGCTGTCAATGGGTTCCCGAGCCCGACAGCAAAGAGAATCATGTACGCATTCCCTGGATTGGTCGTGTTCGTCTCGAGCGAGGCAAGATATGTCGACGGACAGTGGACGTAGTAGTCTGTCAGCAATCGGCCGAGGGTGAGGACAGCACCAGAGATCCCGTTCTCGGATAGTGGGGTGTCGTACGGATAAAGCGTCGTTTGGTCCAGGATCTTTTGGACGTCTGTGCTATTGAAATACAGAGGAAGCTCGGTGACATATGAGCAAGGTGGCGAATCTGGCGCAAGGGTTGCTGGGAGGAAATAGCAAACCTCGCACTCGGTGGTCGACCAGATGGCTGGAACGTGACCGTAAACCCCGTCCTTCAGGATGCCACCACCCGGTCTCACGCGAACCACCAGCCCCACCCTGCACGCGCAGGAAGGCATTTCCCTAAAGAATCCCATTTAAAAATCATGTACCAAACCATACTACAGTAGCCTACCCACCCGCATTTGTACCTGTCTACCAAGGGGCAGCGCCCCAGAGGACAACAAATGAGGTCTCAAAGAAAAAAACTGTCCTTGATGCTACCCTCTATGTCGTTCAGTACATAGTCACCGTCGACAACAATGTCCCAGGATAAGCCCAGATTGTATGATGCCATGACTATGTCTCCAGCGGATCGTTGCTGAACGCACTGGACGACTGTTGCTGTCATGGCAGTAGAGGAATTCGATGCACAACCGAGGCACTTGGCAACAGTGAGTGACGTATCCAAAGCGAGTGTGGGCGAATAGAAGGGCGAGGCGGTCCCGAAGTCAGGTTGGTGATAGCGGCACCTGAAAGGACGGCTTTCAGCACTTTCTCGATCAATACATGAGACACGTACTGAATAAAGCATCGGTATAGGCAGGATTAGTTCCAAGAAGATATCTTGTCATCGTCCCACCAGCAGATTCACCATAAATGAGCACTTTAGTTGGCTAACGGCATTGTTGTTGAGATGGACCAGCTAAACGAGAAGGTACGCACGTCACCACCAAAGGCTTCAATGCTGTCTTGGACCCATTTGAGTGCAAGAAAGGCGTCTTTAAGAGTAGCGTCCGAAGCGTTGAACCACCCCAGTCCACTCAGCCGGTAATTGATGGTGGCCAAGACAACACCCCCGTACAAGACAAGGTTCGTTCCATCATAGACGTTCGTCATCGACGGCCCAACGTAACCAGACGTGGTCATATTGAACGGGAATGGGCCGCTATCACCAGTATTCAGTCCCCCTCCGTGCACTAAAGGGACAGTCAACACGGATCATCATTGCCTGCAGCCAATCAGCATACAGTAAAACATGACGGGAAGCCTTGGTGCCATGATCAGGTTGGGGCCGCTTGTCGCTACAGGGGAATACAAGTTCAACTGAAGACATTCTTCTTCCGTATGGAGAACATGGCCGTTGTCGGCATCGGGAGCCTATAATGTTGTGAGACTGTATACAATTGGAGAGAGCGAAATACCCACCTGAGCACAAAACGGGCCATACTCGAGAGCAGCGCGCACAGTGTCGGCCGAGACTTGAAGCAGAATCGGAGATTGGAATCGGTTCGCTCCAGCAGGTGATTCAGCGTACTTGATCCCGAGAAAGCGCCAAGTAAATTTATCTCAGAACCCGCGCAGTATGCGAGCCGTTGGGGATGACACGTCGATTTGTCGCGTGGTATCGTAGCTGGTAACGTTGGAGCGCGTGAGGGGAGCAAAGTCAGTACACAACGCTGGTAGACTAGAAGAAAGGTCCAGAACGGTTTCCCCACTATACGGCGAAGAAGGATCGAGGCTGAAAACAGAGCAAGCGGCTAAAGGGGGGTGTTAGTATCATCGCCATTGGATAATTTCATTAAACACCTACGATCCCCAATAATCCAGAGGTTTTGCGAAGGAGATAAAGCAGCGCCATGTCTATTTGCTGTCAATACAGAAGTTAGGTTCGCTGCAGTAAGCCCCGTGGTGGTAAGTGGAAGCAAGGACTCTTGGAAATCGCTACAAGTTTTCTGTGCTTCTTCGCGGGTCATGGGCATATTCAAGAGCAAAGCGCTTGCACGACCTGCGTTCGACGGAT
>JBBPLB010000296.1:0-13403 GCA_038089595.1 Bothia castanella
TATTGTTCTATTGTGAATACACCACATATGGCCCAAACTTCCTGAAACCTCCACCTGATCTTAATACTGGAGAAGAAGAACTTAAAATTCACAAAATCTTACAACACTACAGAACTCCAAAAAATCAAAAGTTCCTCATATGATATAAAGATTACCATACTGAGGATGACACATGGCTTCCAGAATTGGAGTTCCAAATACAAGAGAAGCATATGATGATAAATCTCTGGACTGTTCTACATAATGTCATATTCTAGACTCATGATGTCATAGATAGCTATTATTATCCTTTGTTCCATTTCATTCCTATATTTCTTCCAATTTCTTTCTAGATATGATTTGATCCTATCCATAGTTCTGGTTTAATCCTATATCGTTATCTTCCAATAGCAATAGTTGCTCTTATCTCTTAATAGAGTTCAAGCTCCTATTGAACCTTATTCTATATAGTATATATGGGAGACCTCTTTTGATGTTCTTCCTCTAAGCAGTTATAATCTACTCCACCTGCCACTCTGTTATCTATTGAGCCCTAGCTCCAGTAACTACTCTTTATCACTCTCAAGCTTCAGTCTTATTATTACTCAACTTCAACACTTCAGGTGAGTATCTCCCACTTGAAACTCATACTATCTACACCTATTGAGAGATTGTTGCTTTCGCTCTTTACATTCTACCATTCTGATAGGTTATGAGCTTTGTATAAAGGCTCTTCATCTGTCATTAGACAATGATTCCTGCCTTATGTTTGAAGTCCAAGATGATTCTTGGTCTTATCTGGGCTCTTGCTTTTCTTTTGATGATAATTGCAGCAGTGCTAGAGTATCAACAGCTTTGACTTTGTGCTACTACTTGATTACTTGCAGACTCTTATATCCTAGCACTATGGTTCTTCTTTACTACTACTCATATGATTCATCTAGGGATTCATAACAGTGACACTGACCACTTTGTGTTATTCAGTACAAATATAGAACCCCCTAATGCAACTGATCCATATGTTGGTGAACAATGACCTCCCTTAGAAAAACCACCTCATGGGCAAAGAAACCTACATTATAATCAATGTAATTGCAATTGTCAAAGCAGATCTTATCATTCTCCTCCTGGTCATCTCTCTGGATCAAACACTACCACTCTTCCTTGTTATCATAGTTGTCCATCTCATCTAGGTCACTTGAGTCATCGCACTCAGAACAATTTATACAACCAGCACTATGACCAATATAGTCTTCAGGAGATCTATCCTCCTGAAACTTTACCTCATTCAAGATTCAACTGTGTTTGTGATGATGGTATTCCCCATCTTTATAGAGATAATTCAGTTGTTCTTTGTTGTTTTGTCAACAATTGTAACAATCAAGCTTACTTTGATTTTAATTGGCAACAGTGGGTCCCCATCAGATCTACTGCTTGACTAGTCACCACTTCTACTGGTCTTGCTCCAATTCCTCAGAACCCCAATCCTCCTCCACCTCTTTCTTATACCTCTCATGCTCAGTCACAAGATGTCACATAATCCCACACTCTAGATCTCTCACAGACATCATCTTGCTCTTTCTCTAGTTTATATAGGTCATAGGAACCTGTGACTTCCAGTTGGATATCTCACTGACCACCAACATCATCTGAGAATGACAAAGACACACCCATTTTTGCCTATGGAAGACAAGTTCAATGTAGACCTCATGCACCAAGTCAACAGTACTTGGCCTACTTCACCCAATATGAGATCAGGATTGTACCAGACCTCACCATTGCCTGGAGTCCTTGAGGTCAAACTTGAAGGCATTCCATCAAAGCTCTCTTATCATCAATATCTTCAGGAAGATGGCTATCATCAGATGGGAGTGAATCCAAACATGTCTGATTATCTATATGTCTGTGACTATGTTCCTCAACTCTACCAAGAATAAGTCCCTCATCTCTATCCTATATCTAGTAGAATTGTAGACACTACTCAGATGTCTTACTCAACTGAGGCAAGTAGAAACCAAAGGCACATCAAGGTCTGGGCCTATCAATAGGAGTCTATTGCTTCCATATATGAAACAGTAGGTTTGGCTTTCCCTGTATATACTTATGCTGACACCCCTCACTTCTGTTATGATCTTTTTCTTTCTTTCTTCTAGCCCCTCTTTTCTCCACTACTATAAACAGACTGAGCTATTCCCATGGGTGTACACTTACAATAGTGTGCACTATTTTAAGCCTTGACTATCTCCTCAGACCTTTCACTACCTAATCAATATCTTTCCATAGCCTTATCATATTTTCCCAATGGTAGTATTTCTTATCTTTCATCTTATACTTTTCTCTCATCATTTCTATCTTCTTTATAGACCTTATCTCCTCACATCATCTCTATTCCCTAATGATGTTCATAGTTCCCACTCTGACATAGCCACCCTCATGGACTATAAGTAGACTGACTCTCCTTCTCTAAACTCCAAGCTAGTTCTATGCAATACCAGCTAGATTCTAGTCTCTCTCTTTGATCCTTATAGTGAGGTGCAAAACTGTTGCAATACCTAACCCCAAACTGGGGCATGAAGCGCCCCACAATCACTTGTGGGAATTTCACTTTGCTTTGGTGGGAACAAATAAAGTACAAACCCTTAGCTACAACCTTGTCCCCAGGGTCATGTGATTTCACTTACATACTGCAAAGATACAACCATTTCAAAACATCAATACCATTGCAACAGTTTTACACCTTTTGCTCATAACATTGAAATCAAGTGTTATTTGGTTATGTTTGGTCATACAAACAAACATACATATATTAGAACCATGTCTGAGTTTAAAATAGTTCACATGCATCTTTGTTTCCAACCACAACCATCATGAGAACCATCTCTTCTACTCAAAAACAAACCATCCTTTCTATGCTTGATGCTGGCCAATCTGCTCACTCTATTGCATCCACTACTGGTCTTAATGTGTCTACCATATCCAGATTACACTCCAAAGAGTGTTCTGAGCTCCAAAAAGCTACTGGAGGTTGTCCATCCAAGCCTTCTTCTGCTAATATCCGACATGCCATTTGTCTTATCTCCTCTGGAAAGGCAGAGAATGCTGTTCAGGTGACCAAGGCACTCACCAATATAGTCAACCAGCCTCTCTCTACCTCCACAGTGTGCAGACAGTTGAGGAAGACAGGTATGAAAGTTGTGGTCAAGTTCAAATGGCCTCTTCTTTCAGCCAAGCATCGTAAGGCTCATCTAGACTTTGCTTATACTCATAAAGATTGGACTCTGGAGGACTGGAAGAAGGTAGTATGGTCTGATAAGACCAAAATCAATCACCTAGGGTCAGATGGGTGCAAGTGGGTGTGGAAAAAGACAGAGGAAGGGCTAAATGATAGGCTGGTTGAAGGTACAGTGAAGTTTGGAGGAGGTTCTTTAATGATGTGGGGCTGTATGACTTGGCAGGGAGTTGACTATGCTACCAAGATTGATGGTAGGATGGATGGGGACCTTTATCTTCAGATTTTGAAGGATGAACTGCCCAATTCTTTGCAGTTTTATGGTCTTGATCCTCCTAACATCATCTTTCAGCAGGACAATGACCTCAAACATACTTGCAAGAAGGTGAAGGATTGGCTTCAGGAGTAGGATTTTTATACTATGATATGGCCTACACAGTCTCCTGACCTCAACCCCATTGAGCACCTCTGGGGTTACCTCAAAAAAAGACTAGCAGATCATAATTCCTCTCCTAAGGGGATTCATGTATTGTGGGGGGGAGTTCAGATTGATTGGGAGGGGATAGCAGTTGAAGAGTGTCAGAAGTTGATAGAGAGCATGCCTAGAAGGATTGAAGCAGTTATCAAGGCAAAGAGAGGCTATACCAAATACTAATATACCCTAGAAAGCAAAAGATGCAAAACTGTTGCAATGGTATTGGTGTTTTGAAATAGATGTATCTTTGCAGTATATAAGCAAAATCACATGACCCAAGGGACAAAGTTGTAGCTAAGGGTTTGTACTTTATTTGTTCCCACCAAAGCAAAGTGAAATTCCCATGAGTGATTGTAGGGCACTTCATGCCCCAGTTTGGGGTTAGACATTGCAATGGTTTTGCACCTCACTGTAAATGGGAACCCTGCCCCACTAAGTCTTTTTCCTCTGTCACTATCTCTAATGACTGGGAATAGTGTCTCAGCATTGTGACTCACAGGAGTAACTTGTCCAAAGTACTCAGTCGGTCAACCTACTGTTGAGTGGTTGCTATAGACTAGGATCTATGCTTCAGTGTAACAAAAGAACTAGCTTGTTTATTGCTTCTTCCATTGTGAAGTAAAGCTACCCATCATTTCAGAAAGAAGGAATCCTAGAAGGATTGCAGGATCCTCCTTCTCTGCCAACCTGGCATTAGTCCCTCGACACCACCTATTGAGAGCACCATCAATTTCCTCAGAAGAAGAGGAAGAAGAACCTTGTTATAGAGAAGAACTAGCCCCAGAAGGATTTACTAAAAGAGCTATCTGAGGTCTCCAGAACCAGATCACTGGTTATGAACTAGTTCTTGTAGCTGAGTCATCACTTGGAACAGCAACAGAACCCATATCCATCAATCCCCCAGAACCAGAACCACCTACATCTCCTCATTGTTCCTATAGCCCTCTTTTTCCAACAGACTCGGAAGAAGAATCTGAACTAGAATCAGAAGATATGACCGAAAAACTTGTTGAACTAAGGGTAGGTCTCCCAGAAGACTTCTCCAGAAATCTAGAAGATACCTCTAGATGGATCCTCTCCATGGGAGCATACTTCCTTATAAAACAGATCCTCACTGCCCTGAACAAGATATACAAAGGGCAAGGAAAAGACTTCTCTGAAGGATGGTATCTTAAAATCATGGAGATGAGTCACTTAGGAAAAGAGGAGGCAGCCAAAGAACTCACTTGGGAAAAGTTCGAAAAAGCCTTTCGAGATGCATTTACTCCTTATGATCCTAGTGCAAAAGCACAAGCTGATCTCTCCACTTTGAAACAAAGAAGAATATAGCATGATGATGGATTCGAAAAATTCATCTCTCAATTCCAACTTCTTGTCACTTGCTCCCAGATCAAGGATGATAGAGCCCTTATTGAATGGCTTATCAATGGGATGGATAGATGTATCATTGTTAAAATCCTATCTTGTGAAAAGGAACTTACTACTCTAAAAGATTGGATTGAGAAGTCCAACCTCTTCCACAACCACATCAAATGAGTCGACACTCTCTTCCAAGGAAAAAAGTATTTCCCCAGTCACTCCTCCCATTCCAAATCCACTCGAGACCCCAATGCCATGGATGTGGATCACATTCATCTTTCCCTCACAGATAGAGTAGAATACATGAAAAAGGGAAAATGTTTCATATGCAGAAAACCAGGACATATAGTCAGAGACCACAAAAAGGAAGAATCAACCTCCCCTCCACCACCCAGACCTCTTAGAAACTCACAAAGAGTTAGGGTGATTCCTACCAAATTGAAACCTTCAGAACCTAAGGACCCAATGAAGGAATACCTGAATGTTCTCACCCAGTGAAACATTCCAAAAGAAGACATCCTCAAGGTTCTCCAAACATGTTTTGCAGAAGAAGAAGAGGATGAGGAACAGATGGTAGCAGTTGTCTCTGTCGAGGATTTTTAAAAAGGAAAGAAGACTTGAAGCCATCTTCCCCCCAATTTCTTGCTCCTGTATTTATGACAAACTCTCATGTGCAATCTATTCATATCCCTATCCTCATTTCTACTCCAGCAAAAGTTGTCGAAACAAAAGCTCTGATTGATAGTAGAGCAATGAAGTGTTTTATCAATCAAACCCTTGTTCAAAGCCACTGAATCCCCACCAAACCACTCAAAAAACCTATGAATGCACAAAATGCCAACAGAACTAGTAACCAAGCAGGAAAAATATCCTCTTTTGTTCCAATCACCATTACCATGAAAGGTCAAACCAAGAAACTAAAAGCATATGTCATCTCTCTAGGAAAAGAGGATCTTATCCTCAGCCTCCCTTGGCTTAGAATGGTCAACCCTTCTATAGACTGGGCAACTAGTCAGATATCTTTACCTAAAACCCCTTCTCTCGCCTCAGATTGAAGTCCTCAAGGATACCTATTGAGGTCTTTTAAACTTGACCCAGATCTCTGGACTGAACAAAGCTTTACCAAGTACCTTCGATCTCTGACTATAAAGAAAATCACTGTCTCAACCAAAGTAGCCCAGAGATCAGAAAGAGGAAAGATAGAACTCCTAAAAGAATTCTCTGACTTCTCTGATGTCTTCTCTGAAGAAGAGCCTAAAGAGCTTCCACCACATAGAACCTTTGACCACACCATTGAACTAAAATTGAATTTTGTTCCAAAAGTTGGAAAAACCTATCCTCTGAATCTGAAAGAAGCAGAAGCCTGCAAAACCTTTATTGATGAACATCTTTGCACTAGTAAAATAGTCCCATCCAAATCTTCTCAAGCAGCCCCCTTTTTCTTCAACCTAAAAAGGATGGATCTCTTCGCCCATGTCAAGATTATCAATACATTAACGAAGCAACAGTTAAAAATGCTTATCCCCTTCCTCTAATTTCCAACCTCATTGACAAACTGAAGAAAGCCAGGTACTTCACCAAGTTTGACATCCGATGGGGATACAATAACATCCACATCAAACCAGAAGACCAGTGGAAGGCTGCTTTTATCATCTCTTTTGGACTATATGAACCAACTGTCATGTTCTTTAGACAATATAATTCCCCCTCCACATTCCAGGCATATATAAACGATGCCTTCAAGGACTTCATCACTAAAGGATGGCTTGTCATTTATATGGATGATGTCCTGATTTATTCCAAAGACTACAAAAAGCACCAGGAACACACCAAAAGAGTATTGCAGCGGTTTAGAGAAGAGAAGTTGCACCTTAAACTCTCTAAATGCCTGTTCAACACATCTGAAGTTAAATACTTAGGAATGATCATCAGACCTGGCAAGATTGCTATAGACCCAGTCAAACTAAAAGCAATCGCTGAGTGGAAACCCCCCTCCTCGGTTAAGAGGGTTCGTTTATTTCTAGGCTTCTGCAACTTCTACCAAAGATTTATTCCCTCCTTCTCCGATATTGCTTGACCCCTACTAGATCTTACCAAGAAAACCTCAACATGGAACTGGTCGTCACCACACCAAAATTCCTTTGAAATTCTTTGAAACTCTTTCCTTTCTATGCCAGTGCTACAAATGCCAGACACTTCAAAGCCAAGCTTTGTAATGACAAATGCCTCTCTTCTTGCCTCAGGAGGAGTTCTAATGCAAAAAGATGCTGCAAGAGCCCTTCACCCCTGTGCATACCTCTCTCAGACCTTTGGATCTGCAGAACAAAACTATGTCATTTATGATTGAGAACTCCTTGCTGTCATCTGAGGATTACATGCCTGATGGCAATACCTCTCTAGAATGGGATATCCAGTGATGATACTCACTGATCACAAGAACCTGATCTATTTCCAAGAACCCAGGAAGTTGTCTAGGTGTCAGGCTAGATGGCTTCTCTTTCTACAGGACTTTGACCTACAGTTCAAACACCTACCTAGATCTCAAATGAGACCAGCTGATGCTCTGAGTTGAATCCCAGATGTCAACACCAGTAATGATAATACTTCAACTCTCCTACCAGACCAACTTTTCATCAATATGATCGATGCTGCACTAGCAAACAAAATCACATCATCAACCCCTGATGACCTCCTTGTGAAAAGGGCACTAGATGCTCTTGCTTCCAATTCCTCTCTTTTCCCCAGGGCCTGCAAAGAAGACTGGACATACCTTGATGGCTGTCTATACTTCAAAGGATGTCTATATGTACTAGAACCTACTCAAAAAGACCTAATTTCACATGCTCATGATTCCCCTTCTGCTGGACATGAGAGACACTTTAGAACTATCAACCAACTCCAACAAGACTACTGGTGGCCTAGACTGACTACTCAAGTCAAGAACTACATTAAAGGATGTGCCACTTGCAGGCTAACAAGCCCAATACATATCCAGTCCTGCCCCCCCTCCATCCAATTCCATTACAATGCACTTGTCCTTTCCAGCAGGTCTCTGTTGACTTGGTCACCAATTTACCTCCCTCAAGGGGTTTTGACTCTCTTATGGTCATGGTCAACCATGGCCTTACTAAGGGGGTAATTCTCCTCCCTTGCCAAAAAACCATTGATGTAAAAGGAGTTGCCCGACTTTTCCATGATCATGTGTTCAAACACTTTGGACTACATGATAAATGTATCTCCAACAGAGGACTTTAGTTTGCCTCCATATTTTCTAGAGAACTAGGATGACTCCTCAACTATGAGGTTGCCCTTTCCACACCTTATCATCCCCAAACTGACAGAGAAACTGAATGTGTAAATCAGGAAGTTGAAACCTTCTTAAGAATATTCTGTGATGGAAACTCAAATAAATGGTCCGAACTACTTCCTATCACCGAGTTCTGCCATAACTCCACAGTACACTCTACCACCCAACAAACTCTGTTTACTCTCATGATGGGCTACCAACCCTGTCCCTACCCAAAAATTGACAAAACATTTGTCCCTGCATTACAGTTTCAACTCTCCTTTCTAGAACATTTCAGAGGAGAAGCCTTAGAAGTGCACAAAAAAGCAAGAAGACTCATGAGGGAATGAATCACCTCCAAATTCAAACCATGGAAAGTTGGAGATAAGATATGAGTAGAAGGCTGAAATCTCGCCCTACATCTCCCATCACGAAAACTGTCACCTAAGCAACATGGACCCTTCGAAGTCACACAGATCTTATCTCCCATCACTTATCAACTAAAAATCCCTTCCACTTGGACAATTCAGGATATATTCCATGCTTCTAACCTCTCTACACTGAAATAGCCGAACATAGCCCTAACCACTCTCTACTGTCTCCAATCACTATCAAGGGACAGGAACAATATGAAATCCATTCCCTTCTTATGCACAAAGGCCCTCAAACTAAACAGAAATTCCTTGTCTGGTGGGAAGGTTACTCCAGGACAGATTCAATATAGGAACCAGAAGCAAACATTGCTGAAGATGCCCCTGAAATACTCACTGAATATAAGGAGAAGTTCCCAGAAGTTTTCACCTCTCTCACCTCCATCAAAAACCCTCATTCTCATTGTAAACAATCCTCCCTAAACCACACAGTTCTCTACTGAACCCACCTCCAATCTCTTCATCAACAATGCTCCATCTATCCTGGTCACCACTACTCGACTCCCTCAGTATGCCAGGTGCATACTCATCACCTCTCTGCTAGACGACTCAGTTATCTCTTTAGGAATGGAATGTACTGATGAATTCACTAGAAATACCCCCCTTATCCTCACAACACAAGCTTACTACTCCCATGCCTCTGTTCACATCCCCCACTCCAGAATCAAACCCTTGCATACCAGGGACTCTCAGTTTGTAACCATGAGCCATGTTCTAGTACACCATTGTACCTCCATCCTTGATCTCCTCGAGCATCTGGGAATGCTAGATATAATCAACCTTCAACCATTCTCCACCATCGGACATGTACTTCACTCTATCTTACTCTCTCTCTCTATGGACAATTGAAGTTATTATTTTCATGATACCCCCCACCATGTTGAACCTCCTCCCAGGGAACCATCCCTCCCAGCGATCCCCCAGGCCCTTTCTATTCCCCCCAGGTGCTCCTCAACCTCTCCTCCATCCTCTACTTCAAGGTTACCTACCAATACAACATCGACACCCTCTTTCCAAACTCCGAAGTGATCTTCTTGCTGGAAAACCATTATAACAGGACCTTATGGTCTACCCTCATTGATGATGGGGAGCAATTGACAGAGAACAGACAATGTATCCACAGAGGCTGCCACTCCTCCTCCATCCACCCCAACACCAACCCCATCCAACACATCCATCCCCTCAAATGAGCAAGAGGCCTACTTCACTCAGGTCCCAGAAGGAACCATATTCCAACATGTCATCAGAGTCACCATCCATAAACCAGAACAACCACCACTCCTATCCACATCCCTTAGGACCTCTCATTGCTTTGAATGCAGAAGTACTGACCACTGGAAGTGCGACTGCCCTCCATACATCTATCCTCATTGCTCTACTGTCATCCTAGGTCATTGGCAACATGACTATATCCATACTCCTTGCATCTGTTCTTGTACGCCTGCCCATTCTACTTATGGCTGTCTCTCTTGGGATGACAGACTTCTTGAAGATGAGTTCTTTGTTGACAACGAAGCTGAAGAAAACATGACTGGGTCTCCTTATGGAGGGTATAGAGATTTGTAAGTCAAGTGAGGTTCACTTGAAGCTACTATCAGAGCAATATTACGATCTTTTTCTTTCTTTCTTCTAGCCCCTCTTTTCTCCACTACTATAAACAGACCGAGCTATTCCCATGGGTGCACACTTACAATAGTGTGCACTATTTTCAGCTTTGACCATCTCCTCAGACCTTTCACTACCTAATCAATATCTTTCCATAGCCTTATCATATTTTCCCAACGGTAGTATTTCTTATCTTTCATCTTATACTTTTCTCTCATCGTTTTCATCTTCTTTAAAGACCTTATCTCCTCATGTCATCCCTATTCCCTGATGATGCTTGTAGTTCCCACTCCCACATAGCCACCCTCATGGACTATAAGTAGGCCGACTCTCCTCCTGTAAACTCCAAGCTAGTTCTATGCAATACCAGCTAGATTCTAGTCTCTCTCTTTGATCCTTAAGTAGGAACCCTGCTCCACTAAGTCTTCCTCCTTTGTCACTATCTCTAATGACTGGGAATAGTGCCCCAGCATTGTGACTTACAAGAGTAACTTGTCCAAGGTACTCAGTCAGTCGACCTACTGTTGAGTGGTCACTATAGGCTAGGATCTATGCTTTAGCATAACAACTTCCCTATTCATTGGCAAGGTTTCAAAATCATTCATCAAGATTGTCATGTCTAAACTCTAGACTTCTAACAATGGGTAGATGCTCTCACTTCCAATCATTCCATTTCAACTGACCACTCCTTTATAGAGACTCATGAGCTAGATATGCTTTTTATGCCACATGTTCCACAATTTTGGTGGAACTCCCAATATATTGATGATCATCAACAGAGGATGGTCACTCTATGTGATCATGGTCCCATCATCAATGATCAAGGTTGGGAAATAGCTACTCTGGATGTAGAGGACATTTTCCCACAGCATTGAGATATTCCCACCATTCAAGATTGGAATGAGATTATAGATCATAAATGGCATAACAAATTCTATGCAAATAAACCATTTTGAACACAGGCATATGAATTCAACCTTGCTAATCATGATCTTCATAGGGACTTATGAGAAGTATTCTTAGTACAGGGAAATGCAACACAACATTAATGTCTGGCTGAAGAGAAAGGTAAGGTAATGGGGATGTAGCCTATGCCAGCCCACTTAGGTAGTCACTATATAGGAGAATACAAGCTAGACATAAGTCAGGGCACTGTCATGACCATAACAACTCACTTCAACTCCAACACTCAACTCCTCCCAGAACCAACCTCCTCTACTCTATGAATTACCTCCACTCTGACCTCAACTCCTTCTCTGACATAATGTATACAACCCTGCTCTGACTTTCCTTTTATGGTAATTATATTTATAGTTATCTTCAAACCTGGTCACCAGTCCTTTAGCAATCCAGCCATTCTGTCTTCTCTTTCTGTTCCATTATACTTTGTGATCCATCATACTGTATGATATCATTTATATTGATCTGTCATCATCTTTGTCATTGCTCCTCCATCCCTCCATATGATACCTTGTAGTATATGTCAGCTTTATAGACTTGTCCTCCTATATTTAAGTAGTAGATGCTGAGGATTTACTTCTCAGTTTGAATATCAATCCTGAGACTCCTCCTACTCTAACTCCAACTCTAAGACACCTCCTGCTCTAAATCTAACTTTATTACACTTCTCCTATCTTATCTCTGACACTCCTTACAACCTCTCCACTTCATCAGACTTGTCATCCAACACTGTATCACATACATCCGACTATAATCTCTGAAATATGAGGACAAGAGAGTACAAGGGCACAACACATAAGTTGAAGCTGTAGTCTTCACCCCCTTTGATCATCTCTGACCTATCTCTGCTCTACTTTTCTATGCTGCTCTGCTTTCCCATACTCTGCCTGACCAACATTCAGTCAGAGTTGATCAGTCAGAGAAACTAGTTTTGACAAGCACCTCTATCATCCTTGAATACTATGATTGTTTGGTTCATTTCTTTAGCTTTAATCTTTTCTCTTTTTATACTTTAGAAATCCCTTACTCTGGACATGGTACAGAAAAGTTTTGCCTTTGCAATGAGGATAGTGATAAGTACTATTATTTTCCTAATCATCATTTCTTTCCAGAATTGTTTTATAAAGTATGTAAATTGTCAATGATAGTGGATTTTGATCTCTTTTCTACCTCTATAGTAGACTAAGATAATATATCTTCCACTTATCAATCTTTTTCTGCTTCACAATCCAACTCATCCCTATCTAGTTTTGTCATGCTCATCCCCCACCCTGTTGTGCCCTCCTTGCCTACCTTGTGGTACTAGGATTTTGGTTCTATTGATGATGTCCCTCTAACTCCTAGTTCTTTGTTTTCTGCTGCTTCTTTGCCAGAGGGGTCTATTCATGAACATCAAGTTATCATAATCTTCCCCCTATGGAGGAAACTCCTATGACTCCTATCAGACAACTACCTATGGAATATGGTGATGAACTATTAGACTCTGAATAGAATGAAGAGGAACAAGAGGAAACTAATGTTAAAGATCCTTATATGATTCTGCCAGTGATGATGATACTAAAGAAGAGGAATCTTCTCTGAATGATACCACTACACCACATACTAGAATGACCATACCAATTCCAGTTCAGACTTCACAGGCCCAAGCTCCCTTTGTTTCTCTTTTACCAATCATTCATAGAATGATAACTAACAATGATCCTTTTGATTTAGAAAACTTATTACTTCATTGGCTTTGAACCATGTCTACCAACCAAGCAAACTCAACCATCACTTCCATTTGCCCTAAGCTTCAGGACAGTTTCAATATCTATATCTGATGCAAACATTTTCAAGATGTCCTCCTTATTTTCAAGCTTTGGGATTTTGTCAATGGAACTCATCTTTATCCAGATATTGCTTCTACTCCAGCACAGATTGCTACTAGAGCTAAGACACTTGCTGAATAGCAAAAAGAATGGAAGGATGAAGACTCTCATGCTCAAGCCATGATCACCTCTTATTGTGAGGATGCAATCTATTCCATGGGTTTTGATTCCTACACTCCCACTAGTACTTCAGTCTCTAAGGCTAAATATT
>JBBPLB010000297.1:0-13396 GCA_038089595.1 Bothia castanella
TGACTCGATTGTTTGTCCGACGTGGCATTTAATTTTCCAGACCGAAGCGGACATGGACGACGGAATATGTGCACCGTCCCATGTCTCATTAGCTTCGCTCGATTCTACCGTCGGATCAGTATGTAACCATTTTTTGGGGCAAGGCGGTCTCAATAACTCACTTGTATTGCCACCGGATACTTCGAGTTCCTTCTGAGCCAACCATTCACGGAGGAGCACGTTTTCCCTGCAAACCGCTCAGGGATATATAAATGATTCGGTGGCGGTAATATCTGACCTGGCTCCCTCACGAGCGACGGCCTCTGCTCGTTTATCCATGAACTTAGTGACCTCCTTGGCAATGGCTTTCACAAATCCCGTGTAGCTTGCCATCGAAAATACCGTCTCTTCGATCTAGCAGTTTGTCAGATTCGGAGTCGTGTCTCGGCGTCAGTTCAATACCTCAAACTTGTACTGTCCAGCATTGAACGCTTGCTCGATCTGTTTGTGTCGTTAGCAACAACCGTGGAGTAGACGTGCGACGAGGCTCACCTCTAAATAGCGGTCCTCGCTGACAGGTATGAACGACACCTGTTTATGGGTTAGGTTGGAGCCGACCAAAACAGGTTCGTGTTACCTGATCGAAAGGCCTAAGTAACCACGGATGCTCCGGGCTGAAATCGGGGCCCTTTCCCCACGTTTGCCATGCTGGCAGAGTCCTTCCGAAGAGCTGGTACCCTCCTGGGGAGACGACGGGATAGATGGCTGCGACTGGTCCTGCAATCCCGACCGCGCCCTGGGCATAAGCGTTAGTCCAAACGACACTACGCTCACCTTATCCGGAACTTACGCTCGGTGTGTAAGTCCGTGACGGATTCATTTTCTGTCCCACGAGACGACACCGAGGGTCGATCTAAAGAGACGCCTGAGCCATCTACTACGTCGCCAAGAGCACCACAGCATTGACTGACCGGAACCAAGAACGGGCAAGCCAGGTAGAATCCAACGCCAAACACAAGCTACCGGAACCAATAAAACGTGTTAGCAATGTGGACGACATCATGGAACAACAAAAGGTCGTTCTGCTTGCTTACCCAGCTAGTCCCCACGAGCTTCTCCAGCGCCTCCGTGGCGCCGCCATGGAGACCGTTGTTCCTGGCTAAATAGTCGATGTTGCTCGGCAGGTAAACGGCCTTGCTCCGCGTCGTGCTCATGTACCTCTCCAGCGCCTCGCGGTTCCACCGATCATCGAGAGCAATCGGAAAAACGACCTTCCTCCCTGGGAACTCGATGTCGGTCACCGTGTCCGGTAGCGAGTTCTCGGCCTCGACCAAGAAATGGAGGACGTCGTTTTGGGAGTTGATCATCGGGTCGAAATGACACTGTAGTAATAGCCGTTGAGTGTTGTCGTGGAGTCATTAGAAGATGCTTACCATTGTTGATCGGATGCATGGCGCAAAATACCGTATCCCATCCTTCTTGCACTTTTGGGCTTCTGTCTCGAGAGCATGGACACGCGCTCGCAAATTGAAATCGAGCGTCATCTGGCCATACTCGACCAGAACTGCGGAATCACCTGCCTTGGAAGGATTTTGACGTAAATACATCACTCATAGAGAAAGGGAAGAAGATGAGATACCTACTTGGCGAAAGGTCACTGCAGGCCTTGGACTGCCACCGGGAGGTGCAATCCTGTAAAGGATAGGGCTAAATTGGCTAGTCTCACTCTCAAAGCTAGGCGTAGCTCGCGTCGGGACAACACTGCCCGCAACTGCAGACTGAACATCCTCCATCCACAGCCTCGCGGCTTGGGCACCTATCTGGGCCTCCGCCCAGGTGATGCGCTTGAACGTCACCGTGCTTCCAGGGCTCAATTGACCCAACTTCCACCTATGTTCCTACAGATCAGCACTACGATCATGATCTAAACTCAAGCAGCCAAAGCACCCACAAATCCCCAGACGTAACAGTGCAGGCACAAACGTATCCTCCCATATCAGGTCCTTCCTGGGTTAAAATGACGGGCGTATCTCCGTTCAGATTGACCGTCCCTAGCGCATAGCCGTTATCCAGGATGTTGCTAGGGTGTGACCCTCCTTCGCCACCATCGGCCCTAGCCCATTGTATCCTGTTCTTACTCTGTAGGCGGATACCCATACGATTGCTGGATGAACTAATGGTCCATTGTGTTGAATAAAAGGCGGCATTCCCCTCCTGCGTCAGGAATTCGTCGTCGTCGTGCGGACCAGCAAGGACATTGACAACCCAATCTTTGGGATAGACGGGAATGAGGCCTGTCGGTAGCACAAACAGAACAGGGTTCTGTGTTTCGTAAGAGTTCGGAGAACAGTCGCCGAGCGCGATTTGATCGCCAGGTTTCAGCGCCCTTCCCTAGTACAATGGAAGTGAGACCCTGTCTGGATGAATGAATGGAACCTAGCCTTGCCTGATATCCTCCCAAGCCCATGGAAGTTGACTTTGACCTGAGGTACCTGGGCACTTCCGGGAACCCGCCTCGAACGGCGAGATACACTCTGAAGCCGTTGCTCGCTTCCCCTCCAACCTCCAATGTGCCTTTGGCGGGAATAACGAGGTGGGCCCACATCGGTGCTGCTTTTCGGTTGACCTTGACGGTAACCGCCTTCCCAGTCACGGCCACTACGCACGGAACGTGAAACGTAAATTTGCACCCTACTCCAGGGAGCGTGACGATCTCGAGGCCTTCGGTTTCTGGGTGGTTCCCGGCGAGAATGTTGGCAGCCTTGAACGCCTGGACATCCATGGGGCCACTTTGAGGCATACCCAGTCCGATACGCCGTCCAGGGAGATCCTGAACTGTGGTCTCTATGCCTCCCGAGACGACTGTGAAAGCCCTATTCGAGTTTGTCAGGAATGAGACCACGCGAGCAACGGTCAATGCAAACCTAGGCGTATATTCAAACGTATCAAGAAAGGTCGTCGTCGCTCCTCCGTTCTTGAACGTTTCGTTCTCGCAAATTGCCCTCAAGTATGGTATGTTGTTGGGAGGCCCATGGATCTTGCACGTCGACAAGACTTGCTGAAGACGCAGCACGGCTGCTTCTCTGGTGTTGCCTTTCACAACAAGTTTGCAGAGTAGCGGGTCGAAGAAAGTAGTGACATTGGTTCCTGCTGAAATCTTTATTCGAATATCAGACAACGGAACGACACGGCAATGAAGAAAGTCGGACCCAATGATCAACCCGTAGCCAATCTCGTTCCGGGAAGTCAACTTGCTGAAGCACGCCGGAACACGGTCGGAATCCGTCCCCAGGGTTCTCGCTGTAGACGCGAACCTCGATAGCATGCGTGGCACCTTTGTCCAAGTTTGCATCGAATAGAACTTGCGAAAGCGTGGGACTGTTCAAATTGAGGCCACGAAGCGACGTACGCTCAGCAATTCCTTGCGCAATCATTAGTTCCACCAGGTCGAGACCTGGATGGATCGCCTCTGTTATCGGATGTTCGACCTGCAAAACCAACGGAGTGAGTCATGAACATTTTCAACCAGGCCAGAGCTCACCTGAATTCTAGTATTCATTTCAAGGAAGAAGAAATTGCCAGTCTCGTCGTCCACAAGGAACTCGACGGTGCCTGTTGGTTAAAGTTTTGGTATTCATGAAGCCCCAGAAAACTGATATTTTACGATTACCTGCAGATGAATAATTGAGAGAACGACACAAGCGGACCGCGGCATCGCACATCTCTTTACGAAGCTTTGGATGGCGCGAGAAGAATGGACTTGGTGTCTCCTCGATCACCTTCTGATGTCTGCGTTGAACGCTACATTCGCGCTCACCCATGTGGACCACGTCGCCAATTCCGTTTCCAAAGATCTTGTAAAAACATCAGTGATGTGGCTCCGTTTACAAAGGCAATAATCTGCACCTGGACTTCGATGTGTCGCGCAGACGGATAGTATCGTTCAATAAAAACACCTTCGTGGCGAAACAGAGTCTTTTATAGTTTAGATAAATATCCATAAGTGAAGAACCCAGAACAACTGACCTCGGCACGTTCTCTCGTATTCTTGAACCGAACCGAAAGCTCTGCGTCATCCTTGCAGATAACAAGACCCATCCCACCACCTCCAGCAGTAGCCTTGAGCATAACCGGGAAACCAATCTCTCTTGCGACTCTTGAGGCGTCCTCCGCCGTATTAACGAGTCCTCGCGAACCGGGGACCAGAGGCAAGCCAGCCTTCGCCGCCAAATTTCTCGCTTCGTGCTTTAAGCCCATGACACGAATGGCATCAGGCCGTGGTCCCAGCCAGATCATCCCAGCATCCACAACTGCCTGGGCAAACTCTGCATTCTCGGACAGGAAGCCGTACCCTGGGTGGACCATCGACACATGTTTGTCCTTGCACACGGCGAGGATCGCAGAGGTGGACAAGTACAGCTTGGGTTCTGGTGGCCCTTCAGAGTCCTGAATAGTTGTGTCATTCAAGAGAGCGGCTTCGTCGGCGAGCGAGACGTGCGGCGACTGGGCATCGGAGGGGCTGTAGACGGCGACCGTGGGTATACGGAGTTCCTTTGCCGTGCGGATGACCCGCACTGCTATCTCGCCGCGATTGGCAACCAACAACCTGTGTCCGCCATAGAATTCACGACACTCCATTTCGAGATGCGTTCCGTCGTCCTACTGCTTCGGTGTCCTTGTTGTTCTGTCGATGGGAATTCTGAAGCGTACTACGCGGGGGCGGTAGTCTTCTTCATCTCGGCGATTCAATGGCCAAGCTCGGGTCATGTGCCATCGTGTGTCCCGTTATGAGTGGCGCCAGAATTGAATACGGGAATGGCGGGAGAAAAACAAGCCGGGGCCCGTTTTCGGAATCCCTGCTCTACGATCAGTTGTTCCCATGACCAGAGAAAAAGATAAGATGATGATGATAGCGTCCATGCCTAAGTTGGAGGAAGCCTGAGACCTCCTGAACGCAGTCGAGCTCACCCGAGCCGCACGGTGGCTCTGCCACACCATAAGTGGCACGGGAACAGATGATGATCCGGCCCGGCTGTCTCCGATTACGCTCTCGGATTGGACGGGTTAAGTCAGAACAGGTCATCGAACACTCTTTTTAGATTTCCAGTCACCCCAACCTCAGGCTCATCTGGAATACAGCGATTCCATCCTGGTTGATGTTCAAATCTCAAGTATCAAAGCGGTCGAGGAGGGTAACATTGCGATGACTAGTATACTTATGATACATCATCGGTAAGGACGGAACAGCTTTGTGCGGAGGCCTGGTTGGAATTATGCTGGGTCACCAACATGGACGCGCTAACATTGATCGTGGTCAGCGTCAATGGTGATCGCGTAAATTGTGTCCTAGGTTGCGTGAAATCATCAGACTCGGGCTCCGTCTCAGACACAGTCGTGGTATCGGCCCTTCTGTCTCTGCGCCACCAAAAGCGATACGCGCATGTCACGACAACCAGCAAGTTGCACATGATGATCGAGGATACAATCTTGCGAGTCCGGAGTCAGCTTAAAGTGGCAAAGAAAACACAAAAATATACCTCTAAATTGATGCCTACGATCATGAGTATGGAGAAATTCAAGACATGTCCGACGATATGGAAGATGGCCGCAAACGCGAGAACGACGCTGGAGGCAAAGATGGATAATATCATCCGTCGTTTATGCCTCGGCAACTTGCTTCCCCAGAGCACACGAAGGGGCAACGCAATCAGTATCCCCACCGTCAGACAATCCGCTGTCAAGAAACACCCATCAGTCACGGTCGCTCCCCACATCCGATCCCTGCAAGGTTCGCTCACATGCAAACTCAAAAATCAGTATCTGCGGCAGCACTTGGCAAACCGGGGGTCGGTAGTGGTGCCATCTTGGGGTTGAAGCACACTGCCAGATTTTCCCCAAGACGATGATAGTCCAAAAGATACCACAGCACAGTGCGCAGAAGTAGGTGAATCTGCGCAATCGAGTTTCGGGTACGATGCGGATGATGGAGTACAGGATACTCAAATGTGTTGCTCTGTCGGCAACGTACAGTCCCTTGTCAAGAAACCACCGCGAAAGGACTGCTGAAAGTATGTGCTTACCTCACGATGGAAGTGAACCCCAGAGTATAGAACCAGAATCCGACGTTGGATACTAAACCATCTTTGGGGAAGGTGATAAGCTGATCCACCATCAAGTCAAAATCTCAGTAACTGGACGTCGACTCACGTGTGAGCGAGTATATCCATTCTCCTCCCAACGAAGCTAGGCAAGAGAATAGCGCTACGGCTGCCCAAGCATCCTCCCACCAGAAACGATCAATCTTTAGACGAAAGTGTATCCGCCAGGCGGTGCAGATGAGTCCGAGGACTTGTAATACTGTGCTGACCACTGGGACCGGTGAGTATCATGAGACCAAGCGGAAGTGTCACTTTGAGCATGCATACCTCGCACAGGAAGTGACGCAACGTCATACATCCCACCAATGGTTGGTTCAGTGAAAGAAAGTCGGAGGTATGTACAATGCCATGTGTCGAGTCTGAGCAATAAATGTGTTCGAAGAGCATAGTAAAACATTTTGCCCCTCGGGAGGACGGGCCCCAACCCATCGACACGAAAAAGGGTGCGGTGGAGTATCTGCAATTCGGTTCTAGTGCAGGAACAACTCAGTCGACTTCCTTTTGTGTTAGCCGTTGTATACATTCCTGGAGATGCATCTGCCTCGAGTGCGCAGGGACGAGTAAATTTCCGGAGTGACCCGTGCAACCTAGACCGGGGAACATCGCCGAGCGCTCATTCAGGTCAAAGATTTTGCATTGGACGGCGAGCTTCGTTTGCAGCACGGCACGGGAATATCCTGCTGTGACTGTTTGTCAAGATGTTCACCATGTGATATCTGGTAGAACAGAACGAACACGCCTCAGATCAGAAGTAGATCCGCATTGTAGTCTTCGTGTAGTCAGTTGGTCACGCGAGAGCTGAGCTAAGTATGACGTTGGAGGGGGATAACTGATTTCAGTTGGTAATTCACATCTCATTGAAGGCGCATCGTCTGTATCATTTCTGCCAGTAATTATGAGAACGGCCGCTGAGCCTGAAGATCTGACTATTGATCGACATTGGGCCCACTCGCTAGGATAGTCTGGTCAATTACCTTGTCGGCTCAACCATACGTGATGTTCGCGCCCATCAGGTAAGTGCCTCTGAGCCGTCGGGATCTTGAGTTTGAGGATATATATCCTCGTTATTCACGACAGCATGTGTAGAAGATTGTACATATATATTGAGGATCGGTGGAATATTCTGATGCTGGCAGCCTATGCCGACACGATTATGGCGGTCGGGGCCAGGTCGGTTGCCATTGAGACATACCACACACACGACTTTCTGCATCGGGCGCTGAACGGGGTCGTGTTTGTCGACAACAAGGTCGCCGAAAAACTGAGATACCGCGATTTATGTCATACCACCGTCCTTCAAACTAGAAACCTGGTTGCTGTCACATTGAATGGACCGGTTGCATGTGTGCTCCAGCGCTGCGGGTCAGCGGAATGCCGACTGTGTCGAGCGTAAGGCAGGGTGCATGTCCGTCGAACCTGGCATCCGAGATGGGCAATGGTAGGGACCTGCAGCTGCCCTGTCGACATGCGGCGAGCATCGTTCAGGGTGCACGAGAAAGGAAGCAGCAGTCGGCGGGCATGCTACATGTAAGGATTGCAGTGGGATGTGTATTTGTGGGACGAGCGAGCTGTCTACAGAACCTGGGAGACCTCGAGGTGTTTGAATGCAGAGCCGCAGTAGCATCAGACCCGAGTGTCTGTGGGGACTATGATCAAGTAAATCGTGACCCAGCCATCGCAAAGAGTTGGCAAATGAGAGACAGTCACTGAAGAGGCTGCCAAGTCCAGTCGTAGTCGCAAACCGGTTCAAGTTCACCAAGCTAGTTCGTTTGAGTACCCAATGACGAGATCACTAGCAAATCTCTGGAGTGGGTACCCAAATGTTCGTAGCGTTAGCGCCTGGCATTGTTCGATCAATGGAAGTCATTCAAAGCGTGAAGCAAGTCCACGCCGCGCGGAGAGCGAAATCCGTCCTTGTACCCGTACAACAAACATCTCCTAGACACACATCCACGACGATGGGCAGAAACAGTACGTCGCAATCTCGCCCATCCCAGACCCGTCCTAGCCCTGATGTACCCTCAGAACCCCGCAAATCCGCCATACCTCATAAACCGAGTGTGTATCCTGCAACTCCATCCAGCGTATCATGGACCTGAGTCACGTCCTAGAGTTAAAGAAAGATCCGGGTGTCCCAAAACTCCCCGATCTCAAAATCCGAAATGCAGAGAGACAGAAAACGCGCTCGGCAAGTCCATCTTTGTTCACCTCCTCGCCACTCTATCTGATGCCTGACGTACGAACGCCCCCCAGCCACCTGGACGCACGGATCCAGATTCGACGATGGCATCCGAGCCAACGTTGTCCTCCCTCGCGATGTTGGCGTCATCGCTCGACCAAGCGCAAGCATTCGACCCTTTGGGCACCGTATCGCCTGCTCAAAAAACCAAAGAACAGATACGACGACATTACGTGCGCGCGCTCCACAAGGTCATCGACGAAAGCGACATTGTCATCCTCGTTCTCGACGCACGCGACCCAGAGGGGTGTCGGAGTCGACTGGTTGAAGAAGAGGTCCGGAGGCGGGAGAGCGAGGGAAAGAAGCTCGTGTTTATCTTGAATAAAATAGGTACGTGTGTTTCTTTTTTCCCTCTTCTTTCAACGGGAATGTGTCGTTCGATCCGCCGCATGGTTAGACCTTGTTCCAAGGGAAAACGCACAGCAGTGGTTGCGATACCTCCGACATTACACCCCAACGCTCCCGTTTCGCTCAGCCACGTCCAACCAGCGATCAAATCTATCGTCCGCGACTGCACCCGCGCTCCTTCGGCTCTTGAAAGCGTACAAGCCGAGCGCAGCCCAAAGCGTCACGGTCGGCGTGGTCGGGTTTCCGAACGTGGGTAAGAGTAGTCTGATCAATTCTCTGAAACGATCCAAGGTTCGGTCTCATCTCGCTCATCGGCTTGTCGTTTTGTGTCCAACATGTTCGTTTCTGGCAGGCGTGCGCAGTTGCAGCACAACCCGGACATACCAAGGATCTGCAAATGGTCCAACTTGAGCGTGGCCTCAAGATTATAGACTCTCCCGGTGTTGTATTCGATGAGGACGAGGACGAGAGCGCGATAAGTCAACGACAAAAGGGTAGTATATTGCTCCGGAACGTGGTCAAAGTGGAGGATATCGAAGATCCGATCGCCGTCGGTGAGCCGTTCTGTTCGGTCCTTGCAGGAAATGCCCAATCACACATGCATTTTTCTAGTCGAGGAGATCCTCCTACGGACTGAATACGCGACAATACAAAAGATCTATGGGCTCCCAGAGTTTTCGAATGCGCTCGAGTTTTTGACCATGTTGGCGTTGAGCAGTGGAAAGCTCCTAAAGGTCAGTTTTCTCCTCAACACCCTCGTCGCATGAGGTCCTGACGTGCAGCCTTACAGGGTGGCACCCCGGACATACTCTCCGCTGCACGACACGTGCTAATGGACTGGAATCACCAAAAGATTCCCTACTTTTCCGTCCCGCCCGCGATCCATCCCTCCATGATACCCTCTACGATCGCCAGCGCCGCGGGTGGATCCAATGTCGCACCCGGCGCAGAATCCGTCGGCTGCACCAAAATTGTCACCGAGTTTTCGAAACCGTTTGAGCTGGCAGGGCTGTTTGGGGCAGCGGACGCAGGCGCGTTCGCAACTGAGGATGCACGGACGGGTGAAGTCACGATGGGAGATGACACAGCGGAACACGAGGCAGATATGGTGGCGGACGATACGCCGCTTCACGTGCCGCTCAAGCGATCGCACTCGCCCGGACCTGGGCCTGGTTCAGGGTCGGGTGCCGCTGGGGGTCCTGGACCAATGACTGACGCGGCGACTGTGCGGACGCCGAAGCGGTTCCGCAAGGCAAAGGATCTGTCCACGTACGAGGAGGCTGCTGCGGAGAGCCATCCATTGCGCCGAAAGACATTGAAGCGAGATGCCAAACGGGCGAAGCGGGCGGCGACGCGGTTGCAGCGGAGGTCGGGTCAAGGTGGGGGAATGGAGGTAGAGGTGGATGAGTTGCAGAATACGTTTATGACAGGGATAGAGGGTTGATATGTAGACTGTATATTTCGAATCTCTTTTCTCTCTTTTCTCTCTTTTCTTTTGCACACTGACAGCCATCTGCGGGCCAGTCGAGGTTCTTATCACTATCTCGATGTCAGGTCGACTATGCCTGCGATTTCGTGGTTTGGTCTAGAAGAGAGATGAAAGTCATACAGTATGAGCAACCAAGACACATGCCAATATACAGCGAGCGAGGTCATCTAGCCGAGCACACATTTGCCCATTAGTAGTAAACCTACATCTAGCCTTTCGACTCCTCAATGCCCCTCTCTACGTTCATCGCTCCGCGATCTGCGCATAGATACCCCAAATATGCTCTTTTCATGTTCGCCGTTCGCGTTGGGCAATACTGCTTGTCTATGCAATTCGGATCCCACCGTGGACGCGTTGAGTGCCTTGACGAGACCTCTGTAAAAAGTTCGTTCAGACCGGCGTTTGGCCCGGGAGAAAAGCCATAAGAAAATGAAATGAAATGAAAATAAGAGAGCATTGATAGGGGAGGGACCACGTCACACATCATATCGTGTGATGTCGTACTCACCTCTGTGTCGCATCGAGATATCGCTCTCTATCAAACCGTCGTTCGGACTTGAGCGAGACACCTTCGCGGGAGATGGTGATACCCCTACGTTCGAGTCTGTCGAGAAAAGACCGCAACACAACAAGATACGCGTGGGCTACTGACATGCAAGAAGGAGACTTACGACTCCTTCGTGGACTGGGCGCGTTCCGAGATGGCGTGCGTGGCGTAGAGAACGCCGAGGATGACGCCGACGAAGAAGAGGGTGGTCTGTCGGGATAGGGGACGGTCGGGTACAGGTCGTCTGAGTGATCGAAAAACTCACTGTGATGAGAGAGAAGACGTCGATCCTGATCATTGGCTAGTTAGCAAACAGGCCGCCGCCAGATGAATGTACATACCATGAGGCCATGATAGGACCGTAGTTCGGTTTAGATGTTTCTAGGGACTTTTCGCGAGGGTTCTGTGGATGTCGGACGGTCTGGCGATGCGCTCGACGGTGACGAGGGTGTGGGGGTCAACGCAGTCAAGTGAGGAGAAAAAAACACGCTTCAATTGTTAGCGCTTAACATTGTATGGAATAATCTGTGGCGATGCACAACATAACGAAACCCCTGTTTGGGGTTAGGGTCAACCAAATCCCTACCCCCGTCCTGTCTCCGCCAGCGCTTGCTGAACCGCAGCCAACACCTGCCCATGGACGTCCCTGCCCGCAGCAATGACGCCGTAGTTCTCCCCCAACGACCTCCCAAGTCCAAAATCGAGCGGTTGACCCCGTGAGTCGGTGATGACACCGCCACATTCTTGAACGAGCAATGACCCGGGAGCGTGATCCTGTGCGCGGGCCATGCGGGTCAATATACGTTTTACCTCTGCAGACGAGCGCCGAGCTCACCCAAATCTTTTCTTCGTAACCTGCACCAGTGGGTATTCGGAGGTAGACACCACCATCGCCTCGCGCTAGACAGCCGTACTTGGCTTGGCTATCCATGCGCGTCGGGGCTTGCGTCACCTGGAGTAGTTCGGATATTCTACTGTTGAACGCGAGGTCCGCATGCGCAGCTTCGAAGGATTCTAAAAAGTTGAGTGTCCCAGGTGCGACGGGAGGGATCGTCACCGGCACCGAGTGATCGCCCGAGAGCGTCATCTGCAAGCCTCCATAAGATGGAAAGAAAATGAGCTTGGAGAGTTCGTCAACCTACCTGTTCTGCGCCTTGGCCTTTGACTGCGACGAAGATGCAGCCCTTGGGGCCTTCAACCTCGGTACTCTTCACGGGTAGATTTGGACAACCAATAACACCAAGGACAACTTCCCCATCGACGATCAGCGCCAAGCAAACCGCGTACTGTCCGCCACGGAGGAATCCCTTTGTCCCATCGATGGGATCGAGCGTCCATCGACCTATCGCGATGCATCAGACACATCCTCGTGAAACGCATGAACTAATCAACAACGTACGTCCGGTTCGACCACCCTGGTCACGTCCACGATCAATAGCATCCAAGAGCTCGTCGGGGGTGCGTTCCTGACCTGGACCAAGTCCCCACTCCGATGTCTCACCGTCCGCGAGTTTGGCAGTGAGTGCTTCATTGGCGAGTGCGACGATACGAGTTCTGAGTGTGCCGCCGCTCTCTTCGCGCAGTTCAGCCGCATCTTCTTCGCCGACGATGGGATCAGCGGAGAAAGCGCGGCTGAGGATAGTGTTGACGACAGCTTGGGCAGAGTAGTCGCCGACTGCGATGTAGTAGGAGAGATGGACGTCAAACGCTGCGAATCACATAGTCTAGGCTTATCGCTGCTCACCTGTCACGGGCGACTTGTCGCCCTTTGTGAGCGTCTCGTTCTTGACGAGCTTGTTAAATACAGACGACGTCAATGCACACGCGCGCCGCACAGCGACGATGGCGACTCGTTTTTCGGTGGCGTATGGAACGGACATGGTGGTCAGAGATCGTAGTAGTACACGATGGGGACGTTGGAAGAGAAATGTCAGGTTTTTGTAGACATGTCGAAGCATGAACGTGCTTGGGAGTTTGGATAGGACACATTACGAGCCTGAGAGACTCGGACTTGCACACCGACCAGTCCCACCATATGAACCGCTTTGCTTTCCTCTGCCGACGTCGCGTACAGGGACATCACCGCTATACACCTGCTATATACTCTCTTGAAGTTTACCCGCGCCCAGACATGAACGGACTGTCTCGGCCGACAACGCGAGCAGCGGCGCGCAGTTCAAAGTGAACCTATCCTTCAACAATGTCACCTCAGATCGTCTCTGAGTCCATGGTCGTTGGTGCAGCATCCTTGAACGCGGTATGTAGTATCACCTCGTTTTCTCCGTCCAACCGACCTCGTGAAGGCCATTCATTCGCAGAAACATCACACGCAGAAAGAGGGTCAAGTAGCAGGAGAAGGAAACAGTTGCCCAGCCAGGATCCTTGAATAGCTTCATTACCCCAACAACAATCACCTTCCATGACTCCATAAATGACCAGACTGTCGATCACTTCGGGGAGATAGCGACGGAGCGGGGAATGGGAACAATGTTACAATGCTTGCCGGTAGGGGACCGCGTACCAACACCAGCGGGTACGAGTTGTCAATGGAAATACACCTGTGAGTCGTCAGTCAACAGTAAGCTCTATGCGAGGATTAGTGACATGAACCCTTGCGAGCACACTGTATCACGTTG
>JBBPLB010000298.1:0-13386 GCA_038089595.1 Bothia castanella
TCAGTAGTATTCTATTGATTGACCTAGTAGACTAGTTGTCAGTCACCAGTTTATAGTAAGATTGGGCCTGAGGGAAAGCTTGAGGGATATACCTAGCATCCTCTTCATCTTTTCCCAAACAACAACACCATTGTGCCATGTTCAGTGAATCCAATTCCCACCAATTAATGGGTGACAATACATTACACCTGACTATGGCAATTGGCAATACTACCATTACATCATCATGAGTGTCTTATCATCATATTAAATTTATGGCTCACCTCTACTCAGTATGCTGTCATCAAAACCTGCCATTGCTGTAAAGACCTCATCTAGGAATGTCAATCAAAAGCTATTATTGACCTTATTGTAAGAAAGATATGCTCTATTCCAATCTGTTTGATATTCAATCTTATATCTGATTCAGACAATCATTGAGGGAGCACAGCCACCAGACACTCAATGCACACAGAGTTCTTGATTCAATTAAGTCTCAAATTCAGTTGATTGACTGGCAAACCTTATCTGTTACAATCTTTTTCTTTCTTTCTTCTAGCCCCTCTTTTCTTCACTACTATAAATAGACTGAACTATTCCCATGGGTGCACACTTACAATAGTGTGCACTATTTCAAACTTTGACTAACTCCTTGGACCCCTCGCTATCTAATCAATGCCTTTCCATAGCCTTACCTTATTTTCCCAGCAGTAGTATTCCTTATCTTTCATCTTATACTTTTCTCTCACCATTGCCACCTTCTTCTCAGACCTTATCTCCTCGTATCATCCCTATTCTTTGATGATACTCATAGTTCCCACTCCCACATAGCCACCTTCATGGACTATAAGTAGGCCGACTTTCTTTATGTAAACTCCAAGCTAGTTCTACACAATACCAGCTAGATTCTAGTGTCACTCTGATCCTTAAGTGGGAACCCTACCCCTCCTCCTTCATCACCATCTCTAATGACTGGGAATAGTGCCCCAGTGTTGTGATCATAGGAGTAACCAGTACTCAGTCAGTTGACCTACTGTTGAGTGGTTGCTATAAGCTAGAGTCTATGCTTCAGTGTAACAAAAGAACTAGCTTGCTTATTGCTTCTTCCATTGTAAAGTAAAGCTGCCCATCATTTCAGAAAGAAGGAATCCCAGAAGGATCGCAGGATCCTCCTTCTCTGCCAACCTGACATTAACTCCCCAACATCACCCACTGAGAGTGCCATTAGTCTTCTCAGAAGAAGATGGAGAAGAACCATCTCCAGAAGGATTTACCAGAAGAGCTATCCAGGGTCCCCAGAACAAGATCACTAGTTACAAACTAGTTCCTGTAGCTGAGTCATCGCTCAGAACAGTAGTAGAACCCATAACCATCGACCCTCCAGAACCAGAACTAGAACCACCCACACCTCCTCATTGTCCCCACAGCCCTCTTTTCCCAACAGACTCAGAAGAAGAATCCAAATCAGAAGAAGAAGATATGTCATCAAAACTCGTTGAACTAAGGGCAGGTCTCCCTGAAGACTTCTCTGGGAATCCTAAAGACACCTCCAGATGGATTCTTTCCATGGGAGCATACTTCCTTATGAATGGAAAACTTTATTTTGAATCCACATAGATTCTCACTGCCCTGAACAAAATGAGCAAAGGGCAAGGAAAAGACTTCTCTGAAGGATGGTACCTTAAAATTGCGGAGATGAGTCACTTAGGAAAAGAGGAAGCAGTAAAAGAACTTACTTGGGAAAATTTCGAAAAAGCCTTTTGAGATGCGTTTACTCCTTATGACTCCAGTGCAAAAGCATGAGCAGATCTCTCCACCCTGAAACAATGAAAAACCCAGCATGACAACAGATTTGAAAAATTTATCTCCTAGTTCCAACTCCTTGCTACTTGCTCCCAGATCAAAGATAATAGAGCCCTCATTGAATGGCTTATCAATGGAATGGATAGATGGATCGTTGTCAAAGTACTATCTTGTGAAAAGGAACCAGCTACCTTGAAAGAATGGATTGAGAAGTCCAACCTCTTCTACAATCATATCAAATGAGTCAATGCTCTTTTCCAGGGAAAAAAGTATTTCCCCAGCCACTCCTCCCATTCCAAATCCACCTGAGATCCTAATGTCATGGATGTAGACCACATTCATCTTTCTCTCACAGATAGAGCAGAATACATGAAGAAGGGAAAGTGTTTCATATGTGGAAAACCAGGACACATGGCCAGAGACCACAAAAAAGAGGAATCAACCTCCTCTCCACCACCTAGACCATCCAGAAACTCACAGAGAGTCAGGATTATTCCTACTGAATTGAAACCCTCTGAACCTGAAGACTCAATGAAGGAGTATCTAAATGTCCTCACCCAGTGAAACATTCCAAAGGAAGATATCCTTAAAGTTCTTCAAACCTGTTTCGCAGAAGAAGAAGAAGATGAGGATCAGATAGTAGCAGTTGTCTCTGTTGAGGATTTTTGAAGAGGGAAGATAATTCAATGCCATCTTCCCTCCAATTTCTTGCTCCTGTATTTATGACAAATTCTCATGCACAATCTATTCGCATTCCTGTCCTTATTGCCACTTGAGCAAAAGTTGTCAAAACAAAAGCCCTGGTTGACAGCAGAGCAATGGGATGTTTTATCAATCAGACCCTAGTTCAAAGTCACTGAATCCCCACCAAACCACTCGCAAAGCCTATAAATGCACAAAATACCGATGGAACTAGTAACCAAGCTGGAAAGATATCCTCTTTTGTCTCAATCACCATTACCATGAAAGGACAAACTGAGAAACTCAAAGCATACGTCATCTCCCTAGGAAAAGAAGATCTTATCCTTGGTCTCTCTTGGCTTAGAATGGCCAACCCCTCTATAGACTGGACAACTGGTTGAATATCCTTATCTAAAACCCCTTCTCTCACTCCAGATCAAAGTCCTCAAAGATATCTATTGAGATCCTCCAAGCTTGACTCAGATCTTTGGACCAAACAAAGCTTTACCAAATACCTTCAATCCCTAACTATAAAGAAAGTCACTATCTCAATTGAAGCTGTCCAAAGATCAGAAAAAGGAAAGATTAAACTTCTGAAAGAATTCGCCGACTTCTCCAATGTCTTCTCCAAAGAAGAACCTAAGGAACTCCCCCCACATAGAACCTTTGATCACACCATCGAGTTAAAATCAGATTTCGTTCCGAAAGTAGGAAAGACCTATCCCCTGAACCCAAACGAAGCAGAAGCCTACAAAGCCTTCATTGATGAACATCTTTGTACTGGCAAAATAGTCCCATCCAAATCTCCCCAAGCAGCCCCTTTCTTCTTTGTACCCAAAAAGGATGGATCTCTTTGCCCATGCCAAGATTACTGATATGTTAATGAAGCAACAGTCAAAATTGCTTATCCCCTTCCTCTAATTTCCAACCTCATTGACAAATTGAAGAAAGCTGGATACTTCACCAAGTTCGATGTCCAATGGGGATACAATAACATCCACATTAAACTAGAAGACCAGTGAAAGGCTGCTTTTATAACCCCTTTTGGACTTTATGAACCAATGGTCATGTTCTTTGGACAGTGCAATTCCCCCTCTACATTCCAGGCATATATGAATGATGCCTTCAAAGATCTCATCACCGAAGGGTGGCTTGTCATCTATATGGATGATGTCTTGATCTACTCCAAAGACTACAAGGAACACCAGGAACGAACCAAAAGAGTACTACAGCAGTTTAGAGAAGAGAAGTTGTGCCTTAAACTCTCTAAATGCCTGTTTAACATGTCTGAAGTCGAATACTTAGGAATGATCATCAGACCTGGCAAGATTGCTATAGATCCAGTCAAACTAAAAGCAATCACTGAATGGAAACCCCCCTTCTTGGTTAAGGAGGTTTGTTCATTTCTAGGTTTCTGTAACTTCTACCAGAGATTCATTCCCTCCTTCTCCAATATTGCTCGACCCCTACTAGACCTCACCAAGAAAACCTCAACATGGAACTGGTCATCATCTCATCAGAATTCCTTCAAAACCCTTCGAAACTCCTTCCTCTCTGCACCAATACTGCAGATGCTAGATACTTCCAGCCCATTCTTTATAATGACCGACACCTCTCTTTTTGCCTCAGGGGGAGTCTTAATGCAAAAAGATGCTACAGGAGCCCTACACCCATGTACATACCTCTCCCAGACCTTCGGACCTGCAGAACGAAACTATGATATCTACGATAGAGAACTCCTTGCTGTCATCTGAGCATTGCATGCCTAGTGGCAATACCTCTTGGGAACAGGACATCCAGTAACAATACTCACAGATCACAAGAACCTGACCTATTTCTGAGAACCCATGAAGTTGTCTAGACATCAGGCCAGATGGCTTCTCTTTCTGCAAGACTTTGACCTGCAGTTCAAACATCTACCTGGATCCCAAATGGGACCAGCTGATGCTCTGAGTCAAATCCCAGATGTCAACACCAATAATGACAATATCTCAACTCTCCTGCCTGATCAACTCTTCATCAATCTAATTGATACCACATTGGCAAACAAAATCGCATTGTCAACCCCTGATGACCCTCTCGTAAAAAAGGCACTAGATGCCCTTGCTTCTGACTCCTCCCTGTTCTCCAGGGCCCGCAAAGAGGACTGGGCATACCTTGATGGCTGTCCCTATTTCAAAGGATGCCTATATGTGCCAGAACCTGCTCGAAAGGACCTGATTTCATATGCCCATGATTCCCCTTCTGTCGAACATGGAAGACATTTTAGAACCATCAATCGACTCCAACAGGACTACTGGTGGCCCAGATTGACTACTCAGGTCAAGAACTACATTAAGGGATGTGTCACTTGCCAGACTAACAAGCCCAATACTCATCCTGTCCTGCCCCCCCTCCATCCAATTCCTTCACAATGCATTTGTCCTTTCTAGCAAGTCTCTGTTGACCTAGTCACCGACTTGCTTCCCTCCAAGGGTTTTGACTCCCTTATGGTCATGGTCAACCATGGTCTTACTAAGGGGGTAATTCTCCTCCTTTTCCTAAAAACCATTGATGCAAAAGGTATTGCCCAACTGTTCCACAATCATGTGTTCAAGTGCTTTGGACTACATGACAAATGTATCTTCAACAGAGGACCCCAGCTCACCTCAGTATTTGTCAGAGAACTAGAACGACTCCTTAACTACAAAGTCGCCCTTTCCACACCTGATCACCCCCAGATGGATGGAGAAATAGAATGGGTAAATCAGAAAGTTGAAACTGTCCTAAGAATATTCTGTGATGGAAACCCGAATAAATGGTCTGAACTACTCCCTATTGCTGAATTCTGCCATAACTCTGCAGTACACTCTACCACCCAACAAACTCTGTTTGTTCTCATGATAGGCTATCAACCCCATCCCTACCTGAAAATTGGCAAAACATTCATCCCTGCATTACAGTCTCAACTCTCCTCCCTAGAACACTCCAGAGGAGAAGCCTTAGAAGCACATGAAAAAGCAAGAAGACTCATGAGGGAACAAATCACCTCTAGATTTAAACTGTGGAAAGTCAGAGATAAGGTGTGGGTAGAAGGCTGAAATCTTGCCCTCCACCTCCCATCATGAAAACTGTCACTCAGATGACATGGACCCTTTGAAATCACACAGGTCTTATCTCTCATTACTTACCAACTAAAAATCCCTTCTATTTGGAAATTTGGGATATACTTCATGCTTCTAACCTCTTTACCTACACTGAAACAGCTGAACATGGCCCTAACCACTCCTTACCCCCCCCAATCACCATCAAGGGACAGGAACAATACAAAATTCATTCTCTTCTCACACATAAAGGCTCCGAAACTAAATAGAAATTCCTTGTCTGGTGGGAAGGTTACTCCAGGGCAGATTCAACATGGGAACCAGAAGCAAACATCGCCAAGGATGCCCCTGAAATACTTGCCAAATATAGGGAGAAATTCCCAGAAGTTTTCGCCTCCCTCACCCCCACTAAAAACCCTCACTCTCATCATAGAAAATCATCTCCAAACCATGCAATCCTCTACTGAACCCACCTCCAACCTTTTCATCAACAACACTCCAGTCATTCCTGTTACCACCACTCAACTCCCTTAGTATGCCCAGCGCATACTCATTGCCTCTCCGCTAAACGACCTGACCATCTCTTTTGGAATGGAATGTACTGATGAGTTCACCAGGAATACCCCCCTTGTCCTAGCAACTTGCACTTATTATTCTTATGCCTCTGTTCATATTCTCCATTCCAGAATTGAGCCCTCTCATACCAGGGATTCTCAATTCATAACCATGGACCACACTCTAGTATATCACTATACCTCTGTCCTTGACCTCCTCGAACACCTGGGAATATTGGACATCATCAATCTCCTACCATTCTCAACCATCAGACATGTACTCCATCCCATCCTACTTTCTCTCTCAATAGACGACCAGAGCTATTATTTTCATGATACCCCCCATCACATAGAACCTCCTTCCAGAGAGCCATCTCCCCCAGTAATTCCCCAGGCTCTTCCTATTCCCCCCAGGTGCTCCTTGACCTCACCTCCATCCACTACTTTGAACTTGCCTACCACTATAACATTAACACCCTCCTCCCAAACCCCAAAGTGATCTTCTCGTTGGAAAACCACTATAGTAGGACCTTATGGTTTACCCTCATCGACAATAGAGAAGAATCAACAGAAGGCAGACAATGTACCTGCAAAAGCCACCACCCCTCCTCCATCCACCCTGGCTCCAACCCCATCCAGCACATCCACTCTCCTAGATAAACAAGAGGCATATCTCACTCAGGTCCCAGAGGGAACCGTCTTCCAACATGTCATCAGGGTCACCATCCATAGACCAGAGCAGCCACCACCCTCATCCACTTCCCACCAACCTTCTCAGTGTTTTGAATGCAGGAGTACCAACCATTGGAAGTATGATTGTCCCCAGTATATTTGCCCTCACTGTTCCACCACTGCTCCAGGTCATTTGCAGTACAAATGCATCCATACCCCTTGCACTTGCTCATGCACCCCTGCCCACTCTATCTATGGCTGCCCCTCTTGGGATGACAGGCTACTTGAGGATGAGTTCTTTGTTGATGATGAAGCTAAAGGAAACATGACCAGGTCTCCTTATGGAGGATATAGAGAATTGTAAGTCAAGTGAGATTCACTTGAAGCTATTACTGGGGTAATGTTACGATCTTTTTCTTTCTTTCTTCTAGCCCCTCTTTTCTTCACTACTATAAACAGACCAAACTATTCCCATGGGCGCACACTTACAATAGCATGTGCTATTTCAAACTTTGACCAACTCCTCAGACCCCTCGCTACCTAATCAATACCTTTCCATAGCCTTACCTTATTTTCCCAGCAGTAGTATTCCTTATCTTTTGTCTTATACTTTTCTCTCACCATTGCCACCTTCTTCTCAGACCTTATCTCCTCGTATCATCTCTATTCTTTGATGATACTCATAGTTCCCACTCCCACATAGCCACCTTCATGGACTATAAGTAGGCCGACTTTCTTCATGTAAACTCCAAGCTAGTTCTACACAATACCAGCTAGATTCTAGTGTCACTCTGATCCTTAAGTGAGAACCCTACCCCTCCTCCTTCATCACCATCTCTAACAACTGGGAATAGTGCCCCAGTGTTGTGATCATAGGAGTAACCAGTACTCAGTCAGTCGACCTACTGTTGAGTGGTCGCTACAAGCTAGAGTCTACGCTTCAGCATAACATTATCTCTGTTTTCAGTCAAGACCCAGCATTGTCTATGTGCTGAGCTTAGCATTGTAAAGGAGTGCCTATCCAGAGTCAATTGAAAAGTTGCCTCTGTTATCTCTTACAAAGATTCAATTCTCAACACATGCATGGAGCTGGAGAAGTGTCTTGAATCTGATGGAATTCCCTTCCCTATCAATGATCTTGTGAAATATGATTCATGTAAGTAAAGCTTTTGCCAAGGAACCCATAGCTAAATGGCTTGTAGCCCAACACTTCAAGTGCTGAATTGATAGCTGCAATGAACTTTCACAGGTGACTCTCTTTCTGAGAATGTTTGACATCATATTCTTCAGAATCAGTCATGTGGCTGTCAACCTCTTCTTAGAGATTGTAACACTTCTTCTGAATTTTATATTCTGGATGACTGGTTCCAACATCACTGCTCAACATGACCACACTCTTGCCCAGATTCCTAGATCCATCAAAACAGTATTGTCACATTTTGACTTGGACAGCCGCACCCCCATGTTTATGGTGTGCTCAGCCTGTAACTGTATCTACAAACCAGTGGATGCCATGAATCCTAATCCCTCATACCTTTCCTGCTATACATATTGACCATGTCCAGAGGACAGACTGTGTAATGTATTACTTGTCCATGATCCTGATGAGGGCTGCAAGTGTCCTATCAAGACCTTCATCTATCACCATTTTCATGACTACCTTGCTGGTATTTTAGTATGACCAGAGTTGGAAAGTCTCATGGATGAACTATGTGATGATGTCATGCACAAGATAACCAACCTCCAACTGTTATCCACTAGGGATGTCTGGGATGCAGAGTTTGTCCATACATTCAAGAGACCTTGTGGAACTAAGGTATTCGTCAACTGTGGAGGTGAAGGGTGCTATTTGTTTTCCCTCAATGTTGACTTCTTCAACATCAAAGGAAACTCACAATGGAGTGCAAAGAACTTCTATGGTGTTATTTTGTGTGCTTGTCTCAACATTCTTCTCAATCTGTGCTACAAAACCAAAAACATGTACTTGGCAGGAATCATCTCTGGGCCCAGGGAGCCTTCTGGTGAGCAACTCAATTTTTTCCTTGATCCTCTTATAGATGATTTGGTGGAAAGCTGGACACAGGGCATACATTTCTCACCCACTGCTCATCATATGGAACAAACTACATGGTTGGCCATAGTATGTGTCATGTGCGATCTACCTGCTGCCCATAAGACAGCTCAGTTGGCTGCTACTATGAGCCATTTCTACTGTAGCACCTGTGGATGCTCTGAACTGAAAATATTAGGGAGGACTGATACTCATAACCT
Organism: Bothia castanella; assembly: GCA_038089595.1. Taxonomy (NCBI): domain Eukaryota; kingdom Fungi; phylum Basidiomycota; class Agaricomycetes; order Boletales; family Boletaceae; genus Bothia; species Bothia castanella. The sequence goes on from JBBPLB010000298.1 coordinate 9,044, forward strand.
GGATTGGAACTTCCGAGATAAGGATACATTACGGCAATACACTGAGTGTTATAGAGATGTCCATTCCACTATCAACCATAACCAACTATTCACTCAATTTAGCATATGCTGGTCAACCCTCTGGTGACTTCCATACTGGGATCTTGTGTGACAGTTGGTGGTGGATGTTATACATTGTTTATTGGAAGGACTTGTTCAATTACAATTTTGGGAAAACCTAGGGCTCACTGTGGTAGCTGCTGTCAAGGCTTAGATGGAGGCAGAATTGTAACCTACGTATATCCACCATTTTCATTCCCCAGACAGCACAGAAGCAACACTCATAGACAAGGAGCATAAATAGATTGCAAGCATCTATGTCCTCCTCTTTGCTGTAGTTGACAATCAGGTTGCAGCAGATGATGTCTCTCAAATCACTCAACATATCTCTGACTTGGGGTGAAAGCTTAGCATGAAGAATACCACTGTTCTCCAATTCATAGTCACTAGCCTTGATTTATAGCCTGTTAGAAGCTGCAGCAAGGTGCTAAAAGCACACTAGGTTAAGGGATTGATTGAATGGGTATGTGCTCTTGCAACCTGCTGGAATGGTGTGTAATCCTATCATCCATAGCATCAGACCAAGCTGATGAAAGCTATGCCCAAGGCTCAACCATTGACTCCTGATGTTGTATGACATATTCAGGAGGTCATACAGAGCACCAATACTCTGTTATGGATCAGGTCAGTGCCATCCTATTATTGCATGGAAAGTTCATTATTCACTCTTGCTTCAGATCTGTTCCAGCTAACTTCAGTGAAGCAAGAGCTGGGAGCTTCATTAGTAAAATACTATTGTGGCTGAAGTTCTCAAAGCTGCAAGCAGCATTACCTGTATTTCCATATCTGGCCAAAGCTTCATATCCTATGAGCAAAGGCAGTGTATTGGATGGCAAATTTTCCCTAGCTCTATAGTAATCTACTAGCAATATTGTCTAACAAAATAGACCCTTTTGTGTCTAATGGTGGGACTTGGAAAATTTTTTGAGCGAACTGCCATGCCACATGACTCTATCATCCTCCCTCCACACAAATGACATGATCAGTGATCTAAAACTATCTCATCAAGGTGGCACAAATATCACACAATAATGCAACAACAACAACAATACAATAACTTGAATGGCATCAAACAGATTGGGCACAACAAGTCATCCTGTCATATCTGCTGCTTCAACAACATTTTGACAGTCTCAATCATTCTCAACACTCCTTAACATGACCTACTCACCCATATGGTCTTCTAGCCCATTTTCTCAATGATGCACAGTTGTTTCAATGATGTGCTCATTCTCCTTGCTTCTACAGCCCATCCAATTGTAATCAGTGTTATCAACTATCTTTCCATGGTCCAAATTGCCCTTGACAAGTCTTGACACCTTCTCACTTTCTGGGTCTCCTGGCACTCTATCTCAATGTAGTGCATTCGTTTCATCAACATGCTTGTCCTGAGCATCTCTAGGACATTCTCTGATGCTGTGGGAGTTGCCTGGTATAGCTGCCTCACTACCTGGCTTGTCTAGGTCATCTAAAGCTCTCCTAGATGAGTATTGTTGACTCTCATGCTCCAACTGCTCGCACTAATATTCTAACATGTTCCAAAAGTTCTTCAGATGATTTCTAGGGTCCTCAGCACAGCTGGACACTCCTGATGTGTCTGTGTCATTGCTAGTGAACTCAACATCACCACTCATCACTACTATTGGTGATGACCATGGCATTAATGATGACAACGTCGCTGCTACAATGACAATGCAGTAGTGGCAGCAGCAGCATCACCACCACCATGGCATTGATGATGACATTGCTGCAACAATGCCACCACCTCCTCCATGGTGTCAACAACAATGATGATGCAGTGCCAACCACAGTGCAGTGACACTACATCAGCAATGACAACGCCAACGACACAGTAGTGATAGTGGCACCAACACTACCACCATGGCAATGATGACACCATAACAACACCACTACCATCCCATCGGTGACAATGATCCCACTGTGTCTAGTATACTCTCTCTTTTTTATTTTTTATTTTTCTCACTTTATTTTTTAGTGCTTCAGTGTTGCAACACCACCACAGCAATGATGGTGACAATGACACCACTGCAACACCACCACCATCCTACCAGTGACAATGATCATGCCATGTCTGGTACACTTTCTCTTTTTTCTTTTTATTTTTCTCACTTTATTTCCCACAGTGCTTCATCCCAGTAATGACAGCGACATGTCAATGGCGACCATGGCATGTCAACAATGATGATGTCACATCAACAGTAACTGTACCATGTCAACAACAATGATGTTGCATCAACAGCAACCACAGTGTGTTAACAACAGCAGTGACACATCAACATTGACCATAGCATATCAACAATGATGATGTGGCAGCCATGGCATGTCAATAGTGACCACAGTATGACAATGATGACAGTGACATCTCAAAAATGCCAATGGTACATCAATAACAGCAGCAAGCCAATAGTAACTATGGTACGTCAATGGTGAAGAGGGCATGTCAATGACAACAGCACATTGCCAGTATGTCAACGGCAACCTCTGCATGTCAACAACAAAGATGGTGCATCAATGACAAAGGCAGCACATCAACAGCAATGGTGACAGCAGAAACAGTAACCATAGCATGTTAGCTGTAGTCATGGCACGTTGACAATGAAAAGGGCATGTCAATGGCAATGACCACATGTCAATAGCAACCACAGTGCATCAACAACAACAGTGGCAGGCCAGTAGCAATGGGTCAAACAACAACAATGGCATGTCACAATGGGGATACATCAGTAAAGATGTGTCACTGAGGACATTTCTCCAAGGAATGATTGTAGCAATGATGATGATGCTTAACACATCAAACAACTGCGACTGTAGAGACAGCCACAACAACCACAACACACCTTGCATCATCAAATGGCTGTAACTATAGCAGTAACAATGAGAATGACAGTGACGTGTGTTACATCAAATGGCAGTGGCAACAATGATGCATGACATGTCAAACTACTGCAACTGCAGCAACAACCATGGCCATGACGATACTTGATGTGTCAAGGGGCTGCAACTGCAGCAACAACCATGATGACCATGATGTATGATGTGCCAAATGGCTGTAGCAATGACAGGGTTGGTACAAGATGTGTAGTGTGGCATATCAAACTGTGCGAGGATGAAAACAAGGACAAGGCATCATATCAAATGGTGTCAGCAATAATACACAGTGTATTGAACTACAACGACAACAATGATTGTGCTGTTGTGCTATATATGGTGTGTTGTCTGTCTTTTTATTTATTTATTTAGTACTCATTGATTATGTGTAGCATCACAACCATCTCTCCACCATCCTCAAATGATTCAGTGCTAGTATTAGTACACTAGTTTTTTTTTTTCCTACACCAACCAGCCCATGTTTTTCTGTTCCATTAGTAATCTAATCTTGAGTTTGTCCAACTGTTTGAATAATGAGCCCACTTTGTGATAAGATAGCAAGCAGTCCCAAGGGCTGGCAAGGAGAATTTGTTGGTATGCAGCATGAACTCTCATAGTATTCCATAGTAAAATGGCTGCTTGGGAGTACTGTCCAGCCTAGACCTCACTAGAGGGCTATGGCTGATTGACAGAGCTTGTAACTACTCTAGAGTAAAAAGTAATTTGCTGATGTTGAAAGCAGATAAATGGCACATAATGGCAACTGTTTATATGTCATTGGCACTGGTGAGCTATTGGGGAGAGATGTTACAGCTGTTATGCTAAAGCATAGACCCTAGTTTATAATGACTACTCAACAGTAGGTTGACCAACTGAGTTCTTGGAATTGATTACTCCTATGAGTCACAATGCTAGGGCACTATTCCCAGTCATTGAAGACAGTGATGAAGGAGAGAGGCTTAGTGGGGCAGGATTCCCACTTAAGGATCAAGGAGGGACTAGAATCTATGCTGTGATTGTATAGAACTAGCTTGGAGTTTATAGGAGAGAGGTTGGCCTACTTATAGTCCATAGAAGTGGCTATGTGGGAATAGGAACTATGAGCATCATCAGGAAATAGGGATGATGCAAGGAAATAAGGTCTATAAAGAAGATGGAAACAATGAGAGAAAAGTACAAGGTAAAAGATAAGAGATACTACCATTGGGAAAATATGATAAGGCTATGGAAAGATGTTGATTAGGTAGCAAGGGGTCTAAGGAGATGATCAAAGTTTAAAATAGTGCATACTATTGTAAGTGTATGCCCATGGGAATAGCTCAGTCTGTTTATAGTAATGAATAAAAGGAAAGCTA
>JBBPLB010000304.1:0-13234 GCA_038089595.1 Bothia castanella
TGGACTCTATGATCCGTTTGCTAGACTTGTATGATTCAGACGTTTGTGACTGCCAGGGCCAATTGGCTGGTGACAACGGCCAGATATATCTGTTTCAGTGGCTCGCAGCTCTGGAGAAGAGTCTCAGGGAGGTTTCTGTCGTATGTCCTCACGGTTTCCATGGATCGCAGATGGTCTCATCACTCTCCAGGATCAACTGAAATCCACGCAACTTTCGGTCGAAGAAACTTTGCTCAAAGTTGTATGCGGCAATGACAATTACCCACTGCCTGGCCGCGGGCTGCGCAACCTGGCAGCGAGATGCTTCATCATCCAGTATACTCGAGGCGACTCAAAAACGCTATTTGATACACTCCGAACGTTGCTGAAGACCGCAGGGGATGTGAAAGTCGATAAGAATTCACTTCGAATGTGAGCTTGCACCCCAGCATGCCGTGTTACCATCGCAGTGAATGGTACTAGAGCAGCATTTTGGACGACTGGTGAACTTATGGCCGCCTTTGGATCTCAGGCATGTCCAGACACTCTTTTGCGTTACTCAGACTTTCAATTCATGCCATATCTCTAGTTCATGTCTTTCTTGGCTGATATTGCTACCATCTCCGTGAAAACCTTCAGGTCTTCTGGCGTAAGGAAAATGAATATACGGTTCTCATTTTAAACTCTGATCGCTTTCAACCAGTCTCCTCAAATGCGTTGTCACGCTTTGATCATGCTTCGAAAGGCCTTGAGTTCAGCGAAGAAGGCATTGTCAGATTCTCTCGCAAAGGATATCCTCAAGAACATGAAGAATGGGTTAACTGACAAGGTTCTTCCTGTACAACGGGCGGCTGCTGGGGTGAAGTACCTTGTTTTCCTAGACTTGGATCTGTTCTCATATCACTTCAAGGTGCTGATTGCCATGTTCTCCCCAGAAGAATCAGTAACGCTCGCAGACGTCGACTCTGTGGTAGGGATTTGCATAAAAAGCCTAGATAACAGCGATCGGTTGACAAGACAGTCGCTCGCGCAACTGGTTGGGCACATGCTAGCTGCGACACAGGTCCTCCGAGTTTCCGCTGCACCTGAACCTCCCCAGAAGGGAAAGAAAGAGCAGGAAGACAACGATGGGACAAGCCCTGCAGTTTCCGAGAGTATGAAGGCTCTCCTCAGTCCTGGAGAGATGCTGTCACAACTATCTGCGCATTTCAACAAACCACAGCTATCGCGAAAAGCACGCGCGGGTCTCTTTGATTTCTACGTCGCCTTGTTGACAAAGCTTGGTGCAACCTTTGTGGAGAGTAACTATGGCCTCATCGTGAATCACCTCATGACCGAGGTCGTCTCGAATCCAAAGAATAGTTCTACGAGATACGACAGACTATTCATCGAAAAGTTGGTCGGGGCATTGCTCCGGGACCTTATCGCGACTAGAATGCTGAGCGAACAAGGACAAATTTCTGCAATCCGAGAGCTTTCATCATCTTATGCAAAAAGGTGGCCGGCTCTCATGCCCGGACAAATAGCTCCGAATCCCACCGTCTTGGTGATCGTTCTAAAAGAGATTGCAGAGTTGTTGCAACAACTTGGCAATGCACCCCCTCCGGTTCAGGTAATTGTGATTTGTAATCTCAGAGGGGAGTTCCCCAACCTAGCAGTATACTCACTATCGATGCTTGTTTAGGACGCAATGTTGGAGCCGCTGTTAAATCTGTTGACTCACCCAAGTCACGGGGTTCGTGTAAACGCAAGCTGGACTCTCAGATGCTTCTGTTTCTCAACCCCCTTGGGTTTGCCCAAAGCCATACTCTCGATCTCGGAGGCGCTGCACCGTGATATAGAGTCGCTACAATCTCCAGTGGCACCCTCTGATATCGATCGACGTGCCTTGGGACATGCCTATGGTTTGGCAGGGTTAGTCTCAATCATCCCACATCGTCCTTTGTACGTTTCCTTCGACATTGCATCCAACGTCCTCGATACTGCAACGAACCTTCTCAAGCGTGCGAGTGAACACGATGTCCAGATGGCAGACATTGAAGTGGAAGTAGCGTGGATACTGATCGCCTCGTTGATGCTGCTTGGGCCCAATTTCATTCGGTCGCATCTTCCTCAACTCTTGGTACTTTGGCGCAATGCACTGCCCAAGCCAACGAGCAAAGACAGCGTCCCCGGTCGCAATGGTGCCGAATGGGAGTTTTTACTGCATGTTCGAGAGAGCGCACTCGGGGCTATCTTATGTTTCCTCCTCCATAATGCTCCTCTGGTGACTCTTGACGTCTCTCGAAGGATCTCCTCCTTGTTAGGTAATGCCCTCGCTTTTACGACGGCTTTTGCGTCTCAACAACTGGAGGAACCACCTTCCGGCCTGGAAGGCCCATCCCTACGCATGAGAGAAAGCTTGCTACGTCGGAGAGTGTTCCAGTGCTTTACCGCACTGGGATCGTCAACATTGACCGATTCCGTCCAGTCTACTCTGATGCAGTCCACCATGTCCGCTTTTGCTGGCCCAGAGGGTGATGGCGTCTCTGCGATGCAAGCCTCCATTGCCTCCTACTCTGGTACCTTTACCACTGTTTGGCAAACAGCCGACGGATTCGGACATGGAGTCACTACCATGGACATCGTGAACGACGAAGCCGAGGCTCTTTCGAAAGGATTGGAGACTGGAAAATCTATGCGAGGACAGATCGAGGACCTTACGGATCTCCTCGTACGTCGCTTTACTCCGGAACGATAATTTACTGACTTTTCTTCAGTTACGTACACCGGTGCTTGGATCATGCGAGCACGACACGCTTTCATTGTGTCTGACGATCCCTGCCAGTTATGATCGTGCCACCCTTGATTGTCCAGCTTCTACGTCAGCCGTGGTGGATGCCTCGATCGAATTATTTGCGAGATTACTCCCCATACAAGATTTGAATACAGTGACCCGTACCGTGACTCAGATCGTCGAATCGGTGAAGTCTCCGAAACTTGAAAAGAACTTGGGTCGCAAGGCAGCCGTGCTTATCAACAGCGTGGTAGCCATTGCTCGTGCACTCCGTTGCGCAATGGAGTCCCACACTCGCCAAGCAAAAGAAACACTCGGAAATCCTCAAGTTACCACTCCTCTGGCTTCGCTGTTGAAGGTAACCTATGGTTGCTAGTTTAAAGCGTTTTTAACGTTCGTGCGCACAGGACGCACTTATTGATGGGGATCCCCTTCTACGACGAGCCAGCAGCGATGCCATAGGTCGTCTTGCGAACATTTCTGGGACGGCTTTCTTGTCGAGTCAGGCGAAAGTACTGGTTGATCATATCGTCAATAATCGCGATCCCCAAGGTCGCGCTGGCTGTGCTCTGGCCTTCGCTGCCCTGTACGAACATGTTGGGGGTCTTGCTGCTGCACCGATCTTGAAGACGACAGTTAACATACTCATGTCCCTCAGCAATGATCCTCATCCGCTCGTTCACGTCTGGTCTTTGACAGCCTTGGCAAGGGTCATAAACGCAGCTAGCCTGACTTTCGCACCCTTTGTCCCAAGCACCCTCGGAATGTTGCTCAAAATATACATGTCCGACGCTCACGAGACCGAAGGCGGGACGCTCAATAACGCCAACATCAGTGGTGATCTACAGGCGTTCCCTGTCGTATCCCGTATAATCGATGCCATGATCACGGTTTTGGGACCCGACGTTCAAGAGTCGACGCGAACGAGGACGCTCGTTCTGGATCTCGTTCAGGAGTTCTCGTTAGAAGAGGATGAAACCATTTTAATCGAGGCAATCAAATGCACTCAGCACCTACTCATGTTTGCCCCAGAACACGTGGATATCCCGGAAACGGTGACACGCTTCCGGACGTATCTTGGCTCTAGCCGCCGGCAGCTCAGGCTCGCTTCCATTGATGCGTTGTACCAGCTCGTCCAGAATGATGCGCTAGTGGTTTCGAGGATTGGTGGTGATCGGCTGGTAGAAGATCTCTTTGCCATGCTGGATGGTGATCCCAGCATCGAAGGTGTCCGGAACGTCATTGCGAGCTGGCTTGCTCAAACTGCCATCCACAATCCTTCTGCTTGGATTGATCTATGCCAAAGGATCATGTTGCGGACCAACGCCACTCAAAAGGTAATGGACACTTCCGGAAACCTCGATGACGAAGGTCAGTCTCTGAACGCGGAGATGCCCGCGGACAAGTCTGACGAAGACCGGTCGTCGTCCATCACCATGTCTCGGTGGAGAACTCAATTGTTTGCTCTGCATTGCCTGCATGAGATCTGCACCATCGTCAACAAGTCCGGAAGGCAGGAACATTTCGATATACCGTATGCACGTAACCGGGGCCTCCCCGTTCAAGGCCTGCTCGTCTCTCGCGTACCTGATTTGATCAAGATGGCGTTTACTGCTTCAGCAGCCTATGTCACGGAGATCCGTCTCGAAGGGTTGGTTGTTCTGCGCGACATTATCGAGGTAAGCTGATCTTTCATCCAAATGGTTTCCCGCTAATTGTGATTCAGATCTTTTCCAAAGCACCCGACCCAGATTACCCTGAAGCGCTACTGCTCGAGCAACATCAGGCTCCAATTACCGCTGCTCTAACGCCTGCCTTCTCCTCTGACTCTACTCCCGAAATTCTGTCGTCTGCGATTGACGCTTGCGCCGTTTTCGTGGGTTGCGGCGTTGTCAAAGATGTAAGCAGGATGGGTCGTATTCTCAAACAACTGACAAGTGCCCTCAAAGAGATAGACGGTATGCAAGATTGTTTGCCTATCCCGCAATGACCTGATGCCCGATTCTAGATTCTGGTGATCTAAAAATGGGAACCTTAGGGGAGCTCAGCCCAAACGCATCCGCCATGCTGACTGTATCTATCCTTACCGCATGGGCTCGATTGGAGATCGCTTCTGCAGATCAAGCTTATCTCCTGGAGGTCATCAAACCTTACAGAGGCATTCTTGCTTCACAATGGATTGGCTGTTTGCGCGACTATGCTACCATTCGTGCTGACTCAGAGTTTGTCCATGACTTATCTATTGTTTCTGTGGATCCTTCGTATGCGAATCTCGGGAAAGTGGTCTTGCTGCCAGTAAGTCAACAGACTCAAGTTGTGTGCAGATATCTGACCAGGACCTAGTATTACGCCGACTCTTGGGTAATCATTCTCCAAGCAGTCGCAAACGCAATGGAACACAGCGGACAGCATATCTCGAGTGCTATTCTTGGCCAGAGTTCCGCTGCAGCACCACCTTCGTCAAATGGTCCTGGACTTCCCCGTACAGAGCCGGCACCACTCTTTTTTGTACTGTTTGGTCTCATCTACGAGGCTTTGGCGGCCTCCTCCCCTCAATCGTCTGCGACACCTGGCTTGCGCGGTGCTACAGTAACCGCGTCGCTCAGGGCCCTAAAATGTCTGATTGACCCTTGTTACTCAGGGAAAGCACTTTTAGAGCCCACTGTCTTCAAAGAATTCATCAGCTTGTGCTACCGTATGGCAATGGTAGAAAACGCAGCGACGCTTGCGCACCTGTTGGATGTCATCACAGTATTTGCCAAGCATCTTGGTCATCTTGGTGTTGAAAGTGTCGTAGCCCCGTGAGTTGTCGAGAATTCCGCTTGGTACCTTTTTCTTACTTATTTTGCAGGAACGAAGCTTTATCCTCGAACTCGGTCCGTGCCCACTGCTTAAAGATCTGTGCATACGTTCTACGCCACGCTCGACATAGTCAAGGTGCCCCCGCCATTTGTAGGTAGACTTCTAATTTTCTACCTTCGCCTGCTGATGAACCTTATCCAGCTGGAACGGTCCAGGAACTCTCCAAAATGGTAAGCTGTGCCTTGAACGCTTTCCAACTGGTCGCATCGACTACAGAAGGAAACATCCGTGAGGATGTAAGGGGCGTAGGTTGCATGCTCTATGCAGGTATGGTCGTATGACGGCGTTGTGATACTCTTCTCTCATTTCAGACTATCGCCAGAATTGTTGAAAGACGAGACGTTGGATGTTGATCTGATAACCCCTACCTTACCCGCATTCAAGTCCTTGGTGTTGGTAGACTGTCACCCGAGGGTCCGTGATCGTTACGACAGCCTGATCCACGGTATCTTGTCATCGTGTCTTCTAAACGTTGACGAAATGCGGTCGGTTCTGATACGCTTTCGGTTCTTCTTATGTACTGAAGTTTCCTACAGTGGTAGAGAAGGCCAGATCTCATCTAAAAAAGTCAAGACTAACCTCCTGGCTGCCGTTCTTATCTTGACTAGTCTTTCCTCGAGGGTAACAGTCGCTCGTGCTGTGGTAGAGCATTTGTGCTTCGTGATCTCGCAGAAGCTTGAAGAGAACGATGACGTAAGATTGCCTCTGTCAACGATCGCTATAACCTCTGAAATCGAAGACGCAGATGGCTATCGTTGCTGTCCACTGTGCAAAAATCATCACGGTCGCTGCCTCTGGCAACGACCTGCTTCGCACTTGCGTACGGCTTTTGTTACCTGGCTTGATCCATTTAGTTGCTAGGATCTCACCTCGACTGGATGACGGCTCGCTGTCAGAGCAGAATAATGCGTCGATCGAAGAAATATGGAAAGCGTTTTCTGCCCTAGTTGCACTGTCGACGGCAGAGCAACGTAAGACTTTGAATTATTGCACTGTTTCCGACCTAACGATGCGAATATAGGGACTCGCATCCTGAGCATCATCTTGTCTACGATCACGCTCTTGCTCCGCCCCTCCCAGAGTTCGCCTTGCAGTATACACTCGAGTGCAGTCGCACAACTGCTTTCCTTCGCAACAACATCCCCTGCTAACTTCAAGGAAGCGACTGCACAGCTTGACTCCGATGTACGAGAGATACTGGAGCTCTCCATCAGGAAGGCAGTAGAAGTGCCGACGACCGCGAGTCAGACAACTCCGCGTCCACAGATATCCCTGAGATCGTTTTGAACCGCCGTCGGTCACCCTCTGAGCCTGCACGGCGCTCCTCATCATTGACTATATACCTGTATTTCGAGGCATGTGGTAGCGTACCCCCGACAGATATGTAAAAGCCTTTGTTGATTCAGAATCAGACCGCATGCCGGCACGTACATAAATTGTGTGGGCGGGAGAGTGACTAATGAGCTTGGCGCCGAGGTTGTCTTCGGAAGTTGAAACGTTGAACTCGAACAACCCGGAATCGGCAATAGCCTACTACCGGAGTACCACGACGGTGTATTATTCCATTGGAAAATACAATCACTGTGTACAACCATCGGAGTTGAAGGTGACCAACTATTTTCTTACGTCCTGCTATTTATCTGCACGAGAATTTCCGCATCCTCAGACCAGCAACTGGTGTGAGCTTCGGCGACTCGGCCGGCCAAACGATAATTGCCGGTGAAATATGAGTGTTCGCAACCCAGAACGTGATCTAAGTTGATCACACATGTGGTACAAATTCGTGCGTGGTCTATTCACGGAGTCGTAATCGCTGACCTTCGCTCAAGCGAGCTTTCCGCCATCCATGTCCCACAGGTGTGTGAGCTGATTTTTGCAGACTCTAGTACTAAGCTCCGCCTCAGGCAGGAGAGACCACCTGATGAACAGGCCGCCAAAGACATCGAGCATGTACCAGTGCCCGACGACCCCAGGGCTTGGGGCCATGCTCGGAAGGTGTGTTTTACTCAGCATTTCACTGTATATCGATTCCCTGACCAAGAGCATCGCAGACACTGACACTAGCGATTGTATCGTCAGCATCGATGATAGCTGGCCTTGCAACCACCGGCCAGAATCGTGAGTACTTCCATTCCTCTTAACTGACCCCATGAACGCTCCCACGTAGCGGCAAACGCACAGATTGAGCAAGATTTACATGCTTCTAGCTCAGATGTCAGTTGGAGCTTATCCGTATTCGTCCTCCTGCAAGGACTCTTTCCCCTGGTGTGGAGCGCTATCAGCGAGATCAAAGGCCGCAAGGTCTGCCATTTGCGAATCAGGTCGATGGCTGCTGAAATTCCATGCAATCTAGGTCGTCTATTTATCATCGATGTTGCTATTTATTGTTGGCTCAGCTGTCGTAGCGACTTCAAAGTCCATCGGCCTCGTCATTGGAATGCGGGGCTTACAAGCTGCGGGGTGGGTACAGATTTTGTTGGTATTTTATGACTCTGATGACTTGGTATGTCTGCTCAGCTCGAGTGCGGTCATGGCTATCGCTGCTGCCACCCTTGCTGATATATATGAACCCCATGAAAGGGGTACGAAGATGGGAATATACTATGCAGCGCCATTGCTCGGCACCTCTATGGGCCCTTTTTTCGGCGGAATCTTCGCACAAGCCTTTGGTTGGCGTGCCGTATTTTGGTTTGCACTCATCAGTGGAGGTGTTGTTTTGGTATCCTTGTTTATCTTCTTCAAGGACAGCTTCCGGAAGGAGAGGAGTCTTTCATATCAAGATGTCCGTCGTAGGCGACTAGAGCAGCGCCAATCGTCTGCGACTCCACCGAGCAGGATCGGCACTGTGGAATCATCCACTGAGAAATCGCCACAAATCCTCTCGGAGAAAACATCCGTAGAGCTAGAAGCCGGAACGACTGTTCCTGGTACTTTGCATACGGAAGATATGACACTATCATTGATGGATGTCAACCCTTTTCCGCCAATCATCTTAGTATCGAAGCGATGGAATAATAATGCCATTCTTCTCGCGTCAGGTTAGTGCATCACGGAACTTTTGTGGTCATTAGGTTATTGATCCCACTGGCATGCCAGGTTTGATATTTGGTTTCACGAACAGTCTTACGTATACTTGCTCAAGAACGTTGTCGACGTGGTATGGCTATGATGCTCTGTACACAGGCCTCGTCATCTTCTCCTATGGAGCGGGTGCGTTAACTCTTCGAGCCAACATTCTAACGCTTCATATGCCATTTTTTATGACAGGCAGTATTTGTGGTAGCGTCTTTGGTGGGCGATGGTCGGATCGGATGTTGAAGAAGCTCAAGTGTCAGCACGGAGGGAAAACACATTCAGAGGTGGATACGCATGTCTCTTCGATCGTCGTTTCTCACCTTCATCTTACGTCGGATTCCCTAGATGCGGCTCCAGAGTACATTGCCAGCCATGCCTTGGCTTCCCCTCTCCGCGATTGGTTACGCTTGGATCTGCCAAACCCACCAGCCGGTCGCTGCAATTTGCGTGATGTTATTTATCGCTGGAATTTCCTCCACGTTAGTCTCCCTTTCTCAGACGCCTTACTGGCTGCTGACCTGCTCTTCACTGATAGATGGATGTACAGTAGCACTCTTACTTATATCGTCGACGCCAATACAGGACGTTCCTCGACTGCTGTGGCGACGAATAGCGCATATAGAGGAATACTCGCATTCGCCGCACTTGAAATTGCCATTCCCCTCCAGGCGAGTACCTTGTGTTGTGGCAGATCTATGTCGATTGAACGCTCTGACAGGATAGTATTGGAGATGGTGGACTATACACTTTTTGGGCTGGTTTGTTGATCGTCATGGAGATGTTGGTTCTATTGGTTCTCAAGTTTGGGAAACAATGGCGGGAGAAATGCGAAGAGGCCGAAAGGAGAAACGATACGAGATGACACTTCTCCGGGAATCAGTTTTGGAGCTTCCGCACATTGACTTTTATGAAGGTAAATTATTCGGTATTACTATACGTCGGCGACGATACTGGCATTTGACTTATTCTTTCAAACAAACGGTCTATTGAATGGGAACAGAGTACTTGAGAAATGAACCTAGCTGTAATACATAAATGGATCTGAGTAAGTTACTAGATTCATGGTTGGCAACGCTGCGCGGTTTCACGTACACATCCGAACTACCCGTTACTAAAGCCTCTCAATACCGGCCGGGGTCCTGAACGGGCCACTGTCAGACAGTGTTGAAACAGGGTCACTTACCCCATCCATCCAACGTGAACAATCGAGTGAGCCGCCAAAGTATTTTGCATAGTACATATATTCTATATCCTACTAAGCCTGCGATCGTACCCATTCCGACCTTCCCTGTGATCCCGCCAAAGAGACTACCCTCACCCCCACTCGTGTCTCCACCGACGGCGGCACTCCCACCAACGTGCTGCGTAGCGTAAACTTCGCCGCCATCGCTCTAGCATTACCAACTGTGGTGAATGCATAGGAGAATATCCGCGCCGTGCTAGAAGGTGACACATGGGCTGGACAAACGTCGTTTGCGTAAATCGACGTCGCCTTTCGATGTTTCTACCTGGAGATCGCACGAATAGGCTGGTCTTCTGACTGTTCATGTTTGTCTCATCCGCTCGTTTGTGCGTTGGGAGAATTTAATCATAAGCATGTAGGCCATTACAACAGTTAATCGCACGGGACTTCACTAACAAGATCATTCAGGTTACGACCGGATGGTTGAGACTGTCGAGACGGACGAACAGTAAAACATACAGGTCCCACCACACATGCAAACCTTCAGAGACCGACATGAACTCATAACCAGAAGCACTGCAAGGACGACACTACTCTCTCAAAGATGTCCAACAGCATCCTGCAGCGCTCGCATAGCCTCACGGACACAGAGCGGCACGACTCGGATGAAATTTTCTGCCAGCCTGGAGCGTGTTCACGTTTCATTGCATATTTACGTGTTTCATTTTGCAGAACATGACGTGGCACTTACTGTATTTACAGACGAAATTAGCTGGGGCGATAGCTAGAGGCTACTTAGAGCTAACTGAATAACCAACATTATTAACACCTGTTTAAAATGTCCGACGTTTCTACTGACTCCTAAGCCCTAGGACTCCGCAGTGATCCGAGTTCCATGTATTACCGCATTCCCTTCCCTCAGCGACATCCGGTATAAATTCATGCGTGGTCAATTCATGGAGTCGTAATACGACCTTCGCTCAAGCGGGCCTGCCACCAAGCATGTCCCTCAGGTCTGTAAGCTGTTCTCTGAGCTGCGGATTCTAGTACTGAGCTCTGTCTCAGGCAGGAGATACCACCCAGTGAACAGGTTGTCAAAGACATCGAGCATGTACCAGTACCCGACGACCCCAGGGAATGGGGCCATGCTCGGAAGGTTTGTTTTGCTCAGCGTTATACTGGACTTCACTCTCTTGACCAAGAGCATCTTAGACACTGACACTAGCAATTGTATGTTCAGCATCCATGATACCTAGCCTTGCAACTACCGTCCAGAATCGTGGGCACTTCCATTTATCTCAAAAGGCTGAGTCGTGAATGCTTCCACGTAGCGGCAAACGCACAGATTGAGCAGGATCTCCATGCTTCCAGCTCAGATATCAGTTGGAGCTTGTCTGTCTTTCTCCTCCTCCAAGGACTCTTCCCCCTGGTGTGGAGTGCTATCAGCGAGATTAAAGGCCGCAAGGTTTGCCATTTATGAATCAGGTCGCTCATTGCCTGAAACTCCATGCAATCTAGTTCGTCTATTTATCATCGATGTTACTATTTATTGCTGGCTCGGCTATCGTAGCGACTTCAAAGTCGATTGGCCTTGTCATAGGAATGCGAGGCTTACAAGCTGCGGGGTTTGTACACATTTTGTTAGTGTTTTACGGATTTGTTGACTTGGTGCGCCTGTTCAGCTCGAGTGCGGCTATGGCTATCGCTGCTGCCACCCTTGCTGATGTATATGAGCCTCATGAACGGGGTACGAAGATGGGATTATCCTATGCAACGCTACAGCTCGGCAGCTGTATGGCCCCTGTTCTCGGCGGAATTTTCGCACAAGCTTTCGGCTGGCGTGCCGTATTTTGGTTTGCACTCATCACTGGAGGCATCGTCTTGTTATCCTTGATCATCTTTTTCAAGGAGACTTTCCGGAAGGAAAGGAGTCTCTCATACCAGAATGTCCATCGCAGGCGATTAGAGCAGCGTCAGTCATCTACGTCTGCACCCAGCAGGACCGGTACTGCGGAATCATCCACTGAGAAATCGCCGCAGATCTCCTCGGAGAATCCTGCGGCGGAACTAGAAGCTGGAACGAAGGCTGTCCCTGATACTCCGCATGTCGAAGACATAACACTATCATTCATGGATGTTAACCCCTTTCCACCAATCATCTTAATATCGAAGCGATGGAATAATAATGCCGCTCTTCTCGCGTCAGGTCGGTGCATCGCAGAACGTTCATGGTCACTAGGTTATTGATCCCATGTCAGGCTTGATATATGCTTTCACAAACAGTCTTACGTATACCTGCGCTAGAACACTGTCAGCACGGTATGGCTATAATGCCCTGTACACAGGCCTCGTTCTCCTCTCCAATGGAGCAGGTGTGTTAATTATTTTTAAGTCAACATCGCATCGCATCATATACCATTTTGATTATAGGCAATATATGTGGTAGCGTCTTTGGTGGGCGATGGTCTGATAGGACGTTGATAAAGCTCAAGAGTCAGCCCGGAGGGAAAATACATCCAGAGGTGGATACGCATGCTTCTTTGATCATCCTTTCTCGCCTTCGTCTTATGTCGGATTCCCTAGATGCGTCTCCAGAGTACATTGCCAGCCATGCCCTGGGTTCCCCTTTCCGCGATTGGTTACGCTTGGGTCTGCCAAACCCACCAACCAGTCGCCGCGATTTGCGTGATGCTATTTACTGCTGGTTTTTTCCCGATGTTAGTCCTCCTTTCCCGGACGCATTGCGGGCTGCTGATCTGCTCTCCACTAATAGGTGGGTGTACAGTAGTACCCTCACCTATATCGTCGACGCCAATACAGGGCGATCCTCGACTGCTGTGGCAATGAATAGCGCGTATAGAGGAACACTCGCATTCGCCGCACTTGAAATGGCCATTCCCCTCCAGGTGAGTGCCTTGTGCCGTGGCAGCACTATGTCGATTGAAGGTTCCCACAGGATAAGGCTGGAGATGGTGGACTATACACTTTTTGGGCTGGCATGTTGGTCATCATGGAGGTACTAGTTTTATTGGTTCTAAAGTTCGGGCAACAATGGCGGGAGAAATGTGAAGAGGCCGAAAGGAGAAACGATACTAAATGATACTTCGGTTTTAGGGTTTCCGCACATCGTCTCTTTTCTCATGAAGGTAAATTATACGCAGGCGTTGATACTGGAATCTGAAGGAAAATATCCTTCCAATACTATCTGTCTCTCGTAATATGGATGCTCGTGTGGAACGGAAACAGCTTGAGAAATGAGACTGACCTAAATCTGAGCATTGCCAGCCTGGTCAACACCGCGCAGTTTCACATACACATCACTACCTGTTAAACCTCTCAGCACCGGTACCAATAGACAC
>JBBPLB010000308.1:0-13150 GCA_038089595.1 Bothia castanella
TCATTGACACAGCAATGGCACAGGAATGAATGGGGAATTGGAAATGAAGGAGATTAATCACTGCCTTGGTCTCCATAGTTACTGGTGATGTGATATTTCAAATTCCCAATGCAATCATTTGAAATTGTTTGAATGGTCATCACATTGAGTTCTATGAAACCTAGATCTGTTCCTGTTTCTGGGAGGCTGTGTAGTCCAGGCAAGACAATGATTATGTAACAAGGATCATGTGATTCTGATCACATGATCTGAAGCTCCTATCTTTGGCCAGTTTACATGATTAGCGCTAATTAACTAGCTATAGTAGTACTAAGATTCTATCAAAATGAATGCTCAATGAAAAATTCATATCCCCAGAACGGCTTAGTCAAATATTACAAAACTTGGTAGAGTACTAGGTCATAGTATGGACTATTGATTGGTAGTGTAGTGGTTATGTGGTGTTGTTTACTGACTCAGCACAATATGATTTTTGTGCAGGTCACTGTCATACAAGTATACAGAAATATACCGAGCTTTCCCTCAACTGTGATCCCATTGTGTGATTTTGTGAATCTGTTTTCGCCCAAGACTTGAATGAGCACTCGAAAAACATCATGGTTGACACCGAGAGATGTTTTGATTTGTCCTGGGTGACTGTTGAGCAGCTCTAGCATCCATCCTTGACTAGTCAGGATGGAAGTGTGATATGATATTTTTTTGGGCTCAGAAAGGAATAGAATTTGATAGTAATAAACAACATGAGTAATGAGGATTGTAAACAGTAGGAGCAGTTGTCATCATCTCTCAAGTTCACCATGAAGGAGCATTTGCGCTTTGAGGTCCATGAAGGGGGGGATAAGGCGTGTGTTGATCATTGATAAGTAAGTTGTGTAAGCCAGTATAGTCTGGGTGGTGCACAGCTTCCTGGCAGACACAAGCGAACTAATTGTTGAAGTTGGATTGTAACTGAAATATCAACCCAGTCTAAACAGGCTCTTAGAGCATTTGAGTCAAGCTTCAAATTTTCAAACATTACTAACCATGGCTAAGGAAAAGCTTGAACCTATGCCTGTAAACTTCATTGGCAAGCACCAAGGGGAGCACAGCCATGGCATGTGGGGTCAGGTCTAAGTTGGGCTTTTGCTCATACTGGACAGTCTGGGATGACATGAGGCCAAGTGGAGTGGTGCATTACAGGTTCGATGTGTGCGCACGACAGTACGTGCTGAAAAAAAAAAAAGATATTGGTGCTGCCACCAGGAGGGGTGAGATCTTGAGATACTATCCCTTACCCCCAGTTTAGCACCTACCCCCAGTTTGGCATCACAAATTTGCACAGAATGTCACACTATTGGGTTCAAACTCCAGCCTGCGACTTGTTGAATGACCACATTGCATTGCGCACTTGACAGAGCTACATGTTTTAAACACCACTTTGGCAAGTGCTCAGCGAGTGACAACCATCACAAAAACTACAAAATTCAGATAATCTAAAACATGTCAAGCTGATGAGTATAAGATTATGATAGAATATCTATACATTTATTTTGTCCAAAAATTTTGCTCTGTCCCACCACAAAATCTGGTCTGTTGTAAAAATTTTGGCCTATTGCACTGACAAAATCCAGTCTGTTTGCAAATTTTCTGACTATATCACAAAATTTTGAGCCATCACACTTTTTTTTACCCATTGTGTACAAAACTTATTGCTTTGTAGAAAAGCAGCAGGAATGGGTTGTTTATAGACTGGTGTCACTAGGTTCTTTACCCCACCCCCACCCCTCTCCCCTTGCAATGTAAAGACAATGGTAAGTAGTGTCTAGTACATTGGATACATGTATTCTAGAATAGATCCAATTGCCTGTGACCTTACATTGCATTGATAGAGTACATGTATGGGTCTTCTTATGTGACTGGCAAGCAAACAAGCCCTCCAGGCTTGTTTTAAAGAAGCTGAACACACTTGGTGTTGTCAAAATAGAGCACAGAGGGGACAAAATGAGAGATATCCTCAGTCTGATACTCATCAATATGTAACTCAAAGATATGCTTCTGAATGAAATTCTATAGACATTCATTGGTGAAATTGATGTAGAATTGATCAAGAGAGTTGGGCTTGCTTGTCATATTCTGGGGACCAGAGAGATCAAAGAGCCTGATGAACATATCAAAGTCATTGTAGCACAGACATTGGTTGATGTATTCATTGAACTAGGTGAAAAGAAGTGAGTAAAGTGTCTTGGCAAGATCATCACGGTTGTCTGAGGCACCATTGGGATTGAGGAAGATGGTGCAAAGCTCTTTCTTGACAAGCTTCATCTTGTAAGAAAGTATGTTCTCCAGCACTAAAGGCTGTACACTAAGGAACTTGACAATGATGCCAAGGACATCCATGTTGCGAATGATGGCTGTATCTACATCATGGCTGTGGTTGATAGTGAACTCAAGATTACTGAGGTGAAGGATAGCTGTGATGAACTGGTATGTTTGAGCAATATATTGCTTGAACAGCCCAACTGCCTTGAGGGCTAGCTTGAGCTGTTCAAAATGGTTTGCATTTTCATCATGGACACTATTGGAGTAAGTGCTAGCACCTGAGTATTGACTGAGACAATGATACTGAGTCTTGTTGGTGAGGTGGAGATGTTGGTACTCCTCTGGCAATACACTAGCCATCAAGTAATAGAAGATGTGGAAATTTCATTCCCTGGGTGGTACAACTGCCACACAACTGGCCTTTGTTGGTAAACTGGAGCTCTGTATATTTTCCAAAGCAAGATGTGTTTAGATTGAAGAGAGTGTGAGTGCTGTCAAAGGACTCTATATGTTACGCTAAAGCATAGACTCTAGCTATAGCGACCACTCAACAGTAGGTCAACCGACTGAGTATGTTGGATTGACTGCTCCTAAGAAGTCACAATGCTGAGGCACTATTCCCAGTCGTCTGAGATGGTGACGAAGGAGAGAGACTTAGTGGGGCAGGATTCCCACTTGAGGATCGAGGTGAGACTAGAATCTAGCTAGTATTGCATAGAATTAGCTTGGAGTTTACATGAAGAAAGTCAGTCTACTTATAGTTTATGAAGGTGGCTATGTGGAAGTGAGAACTACAAGTATCATCAAGGAATAGAGATGATACGAGGAGATAAGGTCTGAGAAGAAGGTGGCAACAGTGAGAGAAAAGTATAAGATGGAAGATAAGGAATACTACCGTTGGGAAAATAAGATAAGGCTATGGAAAGGTATAGATTAGGTAGCAAGGGGTCCGAGGAGTTGGTTAAAGTTTGAAATAATGTACACTATTGTAAGTGTGTGCCCATGGAAATAGTTTAGTCTGTTTATAGTAATGAAGAAAAGAGGGGCTAGAAGAAAGAAAGAAAAAGATCATAACATTACCCTGGTGCTAGCTTCAAGTGAACCTCACTTGACTTACAATTCTCTATACCCTCCATAAGGGGACCTGGTCATGTTTCCTTCAGCTTCATCATCAACAAAGAACTCATCCTCGAGTAGTCCGTCATCCCAAGAGGGGCAACCATAGGTAGAGTAGATGGGGGTGTATGAACAAGTGCAAGGGGTATGGACACATTCGTGCTACCAATGACCTGGAGTAGTGGTGGAACAGTGAGGGCAAATATATTGGGGACAGTCATGCTTCCAATGGTTGGTGCTCCCACATTCAAAACACCGAGAGGGTCGGTGAGAGGTGGATGGTGGTGGTTGCTCTGGTCTATGGATAATGACCCCAATGATGCATTGGAAGACGGTTCCTTCTGGGACCTACGTAAAATATGTCTCTTGTTTGTCTGGGGGGATGGATGTGCTGGATGAGGCCAGGGCTAGAGTGGATGGGGGAGGAGTGGCGATTTCTGCAGGTACGTCGCCTTCCTTCTGTTGGTTCTTCCCCATTGTCGATGAGGGTAGACCATAAGGTCCTACTATAGTGGTCTTCCAGTGAGAAGAGTGCTTTAGGGCTTGAGAGGAGGGTGCTGACGTTATAGTGGTAGGTGAGTTCGAAGTAGTGGATAGAGGTGAGGTTGAGGAGCATCTGGCGGGGATAGAAAGAGCTTGAGAAATTACTGGGGGAGATGGTTCCCTGGAGGGAGGTTCTACATGGTGGGGAGTGTCATGAAAATAATAGTTTCAGTCATCCATCAAGAGGGAGAGTAGGACGGGACAAAGCATGTGCCCAATGGTTGGGAATGGTAGAAGGTTGATTATGTCTAGTATCCCCAGGTGCCCAAGAAGGTCAAGGATGGAAGTACGATGATGGATTAGGGCATGGCCCATAGTTACAAATTGAGAATCTCTTGTACAAGAAGGTTCGATTCTGGAGTGGAGGATACGAACAGAGGCATAGAAATAATAAACACGTGTTGCAAGGATTAAAGGGGTATTCCTGGTGAACTCATCAGTACGTTCCATCCTCAAGGAGATGTCCGGGTTGTCCAACAAGGAGGTGATAGTATGTGCCTGGCATACTGAGGGAGTTAGGTGGTGGTAACTGGAATGACGGGGGCATTGTTGATGAACAAATTGGAGGTGGATTCAGTAAGGAATTGTATGATTTGAGGGAGACTTTTTATAATGAGAGTGAGGGTTTTTAGTGAGGGTGAGGGAGGCGAAAGCTTCCAGGAATTTCTCCTTATATTCGGCAAGTATTTCAGAGGCATCCTTGGTGATGTTTGCTTCTAGTTCCCATGTCAAATCTGCCCTAGAATAACCTTCCCACCAGACAAGGAATTTCTGCTTAGTTTCAAGGCCTTTGTGTGCGAGAAGGGAGTGGATTTCATATTGTTCCTGTCTCTTGATGGTGATTGGGGGAGGTAAGGAGTGGTTAGGGCCATGTTCGGCAGTTTTGGTGTAGGTAGAGAGGTTGGAAGTATGGAATATATCCCAAATTGTCCAAGTGGAAGGGATTTTTAGTTGGTAGGTGATAGGAGATAAGACCTGTGTGATTTTAAAGGGTCCATGTCACTTTGGTGACAGTTTACACAATGGAAGATGGAGGGCAAGATTTCGGCCTTCTACCCATATCTTATCTCCGACTTTCCATGGTTTGAATCTAGAGGTAATTTGTTCCCTCATGAGTCTTCTTGCTTTTTCATGTGCTTCTAGGGCTTCTCCTCTGGAGTGTTCCAGGAAGGAGAGTCGGGACTATAGTGTAGGGACGAATGTTTTTCCAATTTTTGGGTAGGGACAGAGTTGGTAGCCCATCATGAGAGCGAACAGAGTTTGTTGGGTGGTAGAGTGTACTGCAGAGTTATAGTAGAATTCGGCAATAGGAAGTAATTTGGACTATTTATTCGGGTTTCCATCATAGAATATTCTCAGGAAGGTTTCAACTTCCTGATTTACCTGTTCTATTTCTCCATCAGTTTGGGGGTGATAAGACATGGAAAGGACAGCTTTGTAGTTAAGGAGTTGTCCTAGTTCTCTGGCAAATGTTACGATCTTTTTCTTTTCTATCATCTAGCCCCTCTTTTCTTCACTATTACAAACAGACTGAGCTATTCCCATAGGTGCACACTTACAATAGCGTGCACTATTTCAAACTTTAATCAACTCCTCAGGCCCCTCACTACCTATTCAATACCTTTCCATAGTCTTACCGTATTTTCCCATCAATAGCATTCCTTATCTTTTACCTTATACTTTTCTCTCACCGTTGCTATCTTCTGTTCAGACCTTATCTCCGCGTATCATCCCTCTTCTTTGATGATTCTCATAGTTCCCATTCCCACATAGCCACCTCCATGGACTATAAGTAGGCCGACTCTCTTCATGTAAACTCCAAGCTAATTCTATGCAATACCAGCTAGATTCTAGTCTCACTCTGATCCTTAAGTGGGAACCCTGCCCCACTAAGTCTCTCTCCTTCATCACCATCTCAGACGACTGGGAATAGTGTCCCAGTGTTGTGACTTAGGAGTAGTCAATCCAATGTACTCAGTCAGTTGACCTACTGTTGAGTGGTCGCTATAGCTAGAGTCTACACTTTAGCATAACAAAAGAACTAGCTTCTTATCGCTTCTTCTATCATGGAGTAAAGCTGCCCATCATTTCAGAAAGAAGGAATCCCAGAAGGATCGTAGGATCCTCCTTCTCGGCCAACCTGGCATTAACCCTCTGACATTGCCCATTGAGAGCATCGTCAGTCTCCTCAGAAGAAGAGGAAGAAGAACCCTGTTGTGGAGAAGAACCACCTCCAGAAAGATTTGTTAGAAGAGCTATCCAAGGTCTCCAGAACCAGATCACTGGATACAAACTAGTTCCTTTAGCTGAGTCATCACTTGGAGCAGCAGCAGAACCCATACTCATCAATCTCCTAGAACCTGAACCAGAACCACCCACACCCTCTCACCATCCCAATAGTCCCCTTTTCCCAACAGACTCAGAAGAGAAATCAGAATCAGAAAAAGAAGACATGTCAGAAAAACTTGTGGAACTCAGGGCGGGTCTCCCTGAAGACTTCTCCGGAAACCCTGAAGATGCTTCCAGATGGATTCTTTCCATGGGAGCATACTTTCTCATGAATGAAAAACTCTATTCCAAATCCACACAGATCCTTGCCACCCTGAACAAAATGAGCAAAGGGTAAGGAAAAGACTTCTCCAAAGGATGGTACCTTAAGATCGTGGAGATGAGTCACTTAGGCAAAGAGGAAGCAGCCAAAGAACTTACTTGGGAGAAGTTTGAAAAAGCTTTCCGAGATGCATTTACTCCTTATGATCCCAGCACAAAAGCATGAGCTGATCTCTCCACCTTACAACAAAGAAAAACCTAGCATGATGATGGATTTAAAAAGTTCATATCTCAATTCCAACTCCTTGCCACTCACTCCCAGATCAAGGATGATAGAGCCCTTATCAAGTGGCTGATTAATGGAATGGATAGACGCATTGTCGTCAAAGTCTTATCTTGCGAAAAGGAACCCACCACTCTGAAAGAATGGATTGAGAAGTCCAACCTCTTCTATAACCATATCAAACGAGTCGATGCTCTCTTCCAAGGGAAAAAGTATTTCCCTAATCACTCCCCCCATTCCAAATCCACCTGAGACCCAAATGCCATGGGTGTGGACCACATTCGTCTCTCTCCCACAGATAGAGCTGAATACATGAAAAAGGGAAAATGTTTCATATGTGGCAAACCTGGGCATATGGCCAGAGACCATAAAAAAGAAGAATTGACCTCCTCTCCACCACCTAGACCCCCCAGAAACCCACAAAGAGTCAGGGTTATCCCCACTGAATCGAAACTGGTTGAACCAGAAGATTCAATGGAGGGATACTTAAATGTCCTCACCCAGCAAAACGTTCCAAAAGATGATATCCTCAAGGTTCTCTAAATATGCTTCACAGAAGAAGAAGAGGAGGAGGACCAGACTGTAGCAGTTGTTTCTATCGAGGATTTTTAAGAAGGGAAGAAGACTCGATGCCATCTTCTCAATTTCTTGCTCCTGTATTTATGACGAACTCTCATGCGCAATCTATTCACATCCCTGTCCTCATCTCTACTTGAGCAAAAGTCGTCAAAATGAAGGCCCTGATTGATAGTAGAGCAACCAGGTGCTTTATCAATCTAGCCCTTGTTCAAAAACACCAAATCCCCACCAAACCACTTGAAAAACTCATAAATGCACAAAATGCTGACAGAACCAGCAACCAAGCTGGAAAAATATCCTCTTTTGTTCCAATCACCATTACCATGAAAGGATGAACTGAAAAACTCAAAGCATATGTTATTTCTCTTGGAAAAGAAGATCTCATCCTCAGTCTCCCCTGGCTTAGAACAGCCAACCCCTCTATAAACTAGACAACTGGTCAGATATCTTTATCAAAAACTCCTTCTCTCACCCCAGACCAAAGTCCTCAAAGATATCTATTAAGATCCTTTAACCTCGACCCAGATCTCTGGACCAAACAAAACTTTACTAGATATCTTCGATCCTTAGCTATAAAGAAAGTCACCATTTCAACTGAAGCTGCCCAGAAATCAGCAAAAGGAAAGATCGAACTCTCAAAAGAATTTTCTGACTTTTCCAACGTCTTTTCCAAAGAAGAACCTAAGAAACTCCCACCACATAGAACCTTTGATCACACCATCGAATTGAAATCTGATTTCGTTCTGAAAGTAGAAAAGACCTATCCCCTGAACCCAAAAGAAGCAGAAGCCTGCAAAGCCTTTATTGATGAACACCTTCATACTGGCAAAATAGTCCCATCCAAATCCCCCCAAGCAGCCCCCTTCTTTTTCATACCGAAAAAGGATGGATCTCTTTGCCTGTGCCAAGATTACCAATATGTCAATGAAGCAACAATCAAGAATGCTTACCCCCTTCCTCTGATCTCCAACCTCATCAACAAACTGAAGAAAGCCAAATACTTCATCAAGTTTGATGTTTGATGGGGATACAACAACATCCACATCAAACCGGAAGACCAGTGGAAGGCCACTTTTATCACCCCTTTTAGATTATACGAACCAACTGTTATGTTCTTCGGACAGTGTAACTCCCCCTCCACATTCCAGGTATACATGAACGATGCCTTCAAGGACCTCATCACTAAGGGATGGCTCGTCATCTACATGGATGATGTCCTAATTTACTCAGAAAACTATGAAGAGCACCAGGAATACACCAAACGGGTACTCCAACAATTTGGAGAGGAAAAACTGCACCTCAAACTCTCTAGGTGCCTATTCAATGCATCCAAAGTTGAATACCTAGGGATGATCATCAAACCTGGCAAAATTGCTATGGACCCTGTCAAACTGAAAGCAATTGCCGAATGGAAACCCCCCTCTTCGGTCAAGAGTGTTCGCTCATTCCTAGGATTTTGTAACTTCTACTGAAGATTCATCCCCTCCTTCTCCGATATTGCTCGACCTCTGCTAGATCTTACCCAGAAAACCTCAATATGGAAATGGTCATCATCTCACCAGAATTCCTTCAAAGCTCTTCAAAACTCCTTCCTCTCCACACCAATACTACAGATGCCAGACACCTCTACCCCATTCTTTGTAATGACTGATGCCTCTCTTCTTGCCTCAGGAGGAGTCCTAATGCAAAAAGACGCCACAGGAGCCCTTCACCCCTGTGCATACCTCTCTCAGACCTTTGGATCTGCAGAACGAAACTATGACATCTATGATAGAAAACTCCTTGCTGTCATCCAAGCATTACATGCCTGGCGGCAATACCTCTTGGGAACGGGACATCCAGTAACAATACTCACAGATCACAAGAACCTGACCTATTTCCGAGAACCTAGGAAATTGTCTAGACATTAGGCCAGATGGCTTCTCTTTTTACAGGATTTCAACCTACAGTTCAAACATCTATCTGGATCCCAAATAGGACCAGCCAATGCTTTGAGTCAAATCTCAGATGTTGACACCAGTAACGATAATATCTCAACCCTCCTACCTGACCAACTTTTCATAAATCTAATCAATGCTGTGTTAGTGGACAAAATCGCATCGTCAACCCCTGATGACCCCCTTGTAAAGAAGGCACTGGATGCCCTTGCTTCCGACTCCTCCCTTTTCCCCAGGGCCCGCAAAGAGGACTGGGCATACCTTGATGGCTGTCTCTACTTCAAAGGACACCTATATATGCCAGAACCTGCTCGAAAGGACCTAATTTCACATGCTCATGACTCCCCTTCTACTAGACATGGGGGACATTTTAGAACCATCAATCGACTCCAGCAGGATTACTGGTGGCCCGGACTGACCACCCAGGTCAAGAACTACATTAAAGGTTGTGCTACTTGCCAGACCAACAAGCCCAATACTCATCCGGTCCTACCACCCCTCCACCCAATTCCATCACAATGCACTCATCCCTTTCAACAAGTCTCAGTTGACTTGATCACTGACTTACCTCCTTCCAAGGGTTTTGACTCTCTTATGGTCGTGATCGACCATGGCCTTACAAAGGGGGTAATTCTCCTCCCTTGTCTAAAAACCATTGATGCAAAAGGAGTTGCCCAACTTTTTCATGATCATGTGTTCAAATGTTTTGGACTACATGACAAATGTATCTCCGACAGAGGACCCCAGTTTGCCTTGGTATTTGCCAGAGAACTTGGACAACTCCTTAACTACAAAGTTGCCCTTTCCATACCTTATCACCCCCAAACTGACAGAGAAACAGAACAGGTAAATTAGGAAGTTGAAACCTTTCTAAGAATATTCTGTGATGGCAACCCGAATAAATGGTCCAAATTACTCCCTATCGCTGAATTCTGCCATAACTCCGCAGTACACTTTACTACCCAACAAACTCCGTTTGCTCTCATAATGGGCTATCAACCCTGTCCCTACCCAAAAATTGGAAAAACATTCATCCCTGCACTACAGTCGCCCCCCTGGAACACTCCAGAGGAGAAGCCCTAGAGGCACATGAAAAAGCAAGAAAATTCATGAGGGAACGAATCACCTCCAAATTTAAACCATGGAAAGTTGGAGATAAGATATGGGTAGAAGGCCGAAACCTAGCCCTCCACCTTCCATCACAAAAACTATCACCTAAGCGACATGGACCCTTTGAAATCACACAGGTCTTATCTCCTATCATCTACTGACTAAAGATCCCTTCCACTTGGACAATTCAGGGTATGTTCTATGCTTCGAACCTCTCTACCTACACCGAAACTGCCGAACATGGCCCTAACCACTCCTTACCTCCCCCAATCACCATCAAGGGACAGGAACAATATGAAATCCATTCCCTTCTTACACACAAAGGATCTGAAACTAAGTGGAAATTCCTTGTCTAGTGGGAAGGTTACTCCAAGGTAGATTCAACGTGGGAACCAGAAGCAAACATCACCGAGGATGCCCCTGAAATACTGGGTGAATATAAGGAGAAATTCCCAGAAGTTTTCACCTCCCTCACCCTCACTAAGAACCCTCGCTCTTGTCGCAAAAAGCTCTCTCCAAACCATACAGTCTCCCACTGAGTCCACCTCCAACTTGTTCATCAACAACTCTCCAGTCATCCCCATTACTACCACTCGACTCCTTCAGTATGCCAGGCGCATACTTATTGCCTCCTTGTTGGATGACCTGGTCATCTCCTTAGGGATGGAACATACCGATGAGTTCACCAGAAACACCCCCCTCATCCTTGCAACCCAAGCTTACTATTCATATGCCTCTGTTCGCATTCTTCACTCCAGGATTGAGCCCTCTCATACTAGGGACTTCCAATTCATAACCATGAGCCATGTCTTAGTACATCACCATACCTCCATCCTTGATCTCCTCGAACATCTAGGGATGTTAGATATCGTCAATCTTCTACCATTCTCGACAATTGGACATGTACTCCGTCCCATCCTATTTTCCCTTTCAATGGACGACCGGAGCTATTATTTTCACGATATCCTCCACCACGTCGAATCACCCCCCAGGGAACCTTCTCCCCCAGTAATCCCCCAACCTCTTCCTATTCCCCCCAGGCATTCCTCAACCTCACCTCCATCCACTATTTCGAACTTGCCTACCACTACAACATCGGCACCCTCCTCCCAAAACCTGAAGCAATCTTCTCACTGGAAGACCACTATAGTAGGACCTTATGGTCTACCCTCATCGGCAATAGGGAAGAATCGACAGAAGAAAGACGATGTACCTGCAGAAGTCGCCACTCCTCCCCCATCCATCCCAGCTCCAACCCTGTCCAGCACATCCACCCCCCCAGATGAACAAGAGGCATATTTCACACAGGTCCCAGAAGGAACAGTCTTCCAGCGTGTCATTAGAGTCACTATCCATAGACCAGAGCAACCACCATCATCTGCCTCCCACCAATCTTCTTGGTGTTTTGAATATGGAAGCACCAACCATTGGAAGTGAGATTGCCCTCAATACATTTGCCCTTACTGTTCCACTGCCACTCCAGGTCATTGACAGTATGAATGTGTTCACACCCCTTGCACTTGTTCATGCACCCCTGCCCACTCTACCTACAGTTGCCCTTCTTGAGATGATGGACTACTTGAAGATGAATTCTTTGTTGATGACGAAGCTGAAGGAAACATGACTGGATCCCCTTACGGAGGGTATAGAGAGTTGTAAGTCAAGTGAGGTTCACTTGAAGCTAGCACCGGGGTAATGTTACGATCTTTTTCTTTCTTTCTTCTAGCCCCTCTTTTCTTCATTACTATAAACAAACTAAACTATTTCCATGGGCACACACTTACAATAGTGTGTGCTATTTCAAACTTTAATCAACTCCTCGGACCCCTTGCTACCTATTCAATACCTTTCCATAGTCTTACCGTATTTTCCCATTGGTAGCATTCCTTATCTTTCACCTTATACTTTTCTCTCACTGTTGCTATCTTCTGTTCGGACCTTATCTCCTCGTATCATCTCTCTTTTTTGATGATACTCGTAGTTCCCATTCCCACATAGCCACCTCCATGGACTATAAGTAGGTCAACTCTCTTCATGTAAACTCCAAGCTACTTCTATGCAATACCAACTAGATTCTAGTCTCACCTTGATCCTTAAGTGGGAACCCTGTCCCACTAAGTCTCTCTCCTTCATCACCGTCTCAAACGACTGGGAATAGTGCCCCAGTGTTGTGACTTCTTAGGAGCAGTCAACCCAATGTACTCAGTTGGTTGACCTACTGTTGAGTGGTCGCTATAGCTAGAGTCTACGCTTTAGTATAACAGCAAATACAGAGGCAAATGGGGTTCTCTGTCAAAGATGCACTTGTCATGTATAGTCCAAAGTGTTTGAATATGTGATTGTGGAAAAGTTGGGCTACTCCTTTTGTGTTGATGGTTTTTAGACAAGGGAGGAGAATTACCCCCCCAGTAAGGCCATGGTCAACCATGACCATAAGAGAGTCAAAACCCTTGGAGGCAGGCAAATCGGTAACCAAGTCAACCAAGACTTGCTAGAAAGGACGGGTGTATTGTGATGGAATTGGATGGAGGGGGGGCAGGATCGGGTGAGTATTGGGCTTGTTAGCCTGGCAGGTGGCATATGCCTTAATGTAGTTTTTGACTTGAGTAGTTAGTCCAGGCCACCAGTAGTCCTGTTGGAGTCGATTGATGGTTCTAAAATGTCCCCTATGTCCAGCAGAAGGGACATCATGAGCATATGAAATCAGGTCCTTTTGAGTAGATTCTGGTACATA
>JBBPLB010000309.1:0-13121 GCA_038089595.1 Bothia castanella
ACCTAGTCAACCCCTTTATACCTATCAAAGCTAGAAGAAGGCCAACCCCAGTCTAGAAGATAATAATCTGTGACCAGGAAGAACACCCAGGGATCCATTTTACTAAGTTGTAACTCATTTGATACTTACAATCGAGTGATCTGGTGAAAGTTTGTTGTCAACTACTAGTTTATAGTAAGCAACAGGCCTGGAGGAAAGGATTAAGGAATCCCTAGCTTTCTATTCATCTTTTCCTAGAGAAACGACAGTGTTTACCCCTTATGATCCCAGTGCAAAAGCACAAGCTGACCTCTCCACTCTGAAACAAAGAAAAACACAGTATGACGATGGATTTAAAAAATTCATCTCTTAGTTCCAGCTTCTTGCCACTTGCTCTCAGATCAAGGACGATAGAGCCCTTATCGAATGGCTTATCAATGGGATAGATAGACATATCATCATGAAAGTCCTATCTTGCAAAAAGGAACCAACTACCCTGAAAGAATGGATTGAAAAGTCCAACCTCTTCTACAATCACATCAAATGAGTTGATGCTCTCTTCCAAGGAAAAAAGTATTTCCCCAGTCACTCCTCCCATTCCAAATCCATCTGAGACTCTAATGCCATGGATGTGGATCACATTCATCTTTCTCCCATAGATAGAGTAGAATACATGAAAAAGAGAAAGTGTTTTGTATGCGGAAAGCCAGGACATATGGCCAGAGACCACAAAAAGGAAGAATCAACCTCCTCTCCACCACCTAGACCTCTCAGAAACCCACAAAAAGTCAGGGTTATTCCTACTGAATCGAAACTCTCTGAATCTGAGAATCCAATGAAGGAATACTTAAACATTCTCACCTAGTGAAATATCCCAAAAGAAGACATCCTCAAGGTTCTCCAAACGTGCTTCACAGAAGAAGAAGAGGAGGAGGAACAGACAGTAGCAGTTGTCTCTGTCAAGGATTTTTAAAGAGGGTGTTATGCTAAAGCGTAGACTCTAGCTATAGCGACCACTCAACAGTAGGTCGACCAACTGAGTACGTTGGGTTGACTGCTCCTAAGAAGTCACAATGCTGGGGCACTATTTCCAGTTGTCTAAGACAGTGATGAAGGAGAGAGAGACTTAGTGGGGCAGGGTTCCCACTTAAGGATCGAGGTGAGACTAGAATCTAGCTGGTATTGCGTAGAACTAGCTTGAAGTTTACATGAAGAGAGTCAGCCTACTTATAGTCCATGGAGGTGGCTATGTGGGAATGGGAACTACAAGTATCATCAAGGAAGAGGGATGATATGAGGAGATAAGGTCTGAACAGAAGATAGCAACAGTGAGAGAAAAGTATAAGGTGAAAGATAAGAAATGCTACCAATGGGAAAATATGGTAAGACTATGGAAAGGTATTGAATAGGTAGTGAGGGGTCCAAGGAGTTGATTAAAGTTTGAAGTAGTGCACACTATTGTAAGTGTGCGCCCATGGGAATAGCTCAGTCTGTTTGTAATAGTAAAGAAAAGAGGGGCTAGATGAAGGAAAAGAAAAAGGTTGTAACAGAGGGAAGAAGACTCAATGTCATCTTCCCCCTAATTTCTTGCTCCTGTATTTATGACAAATTCTCATGCACAATCTATTCACATCCCTGTCCTCATTTCTATTTGAGTAAAAGTTGTCGAAACAAAGGCCCTGATTGATAGTGGAGCAACTGGGTGCTTTATCAATCAAACCCTTGTTCAAAAACATTGAATCCCCACCAAACCACTTGAAAAACCTATGAATGCACAAAATGATGACGGAACCAGTAATCAAGTAGGAAAAATATCTTCTTTTGTTCCAATCACTGGTCTTAATGTGTCTACTATATCCAGATTACACTCCAAAGAGTGTTCTGAGCTCCAAAAAGCTACTGGAGGTCATCCATTCAAGCTTTCCTCTGTCAATATCTGGCATGTCATTTGTCTCATCTCCTCTAGAAAGACAGAGAATGCTGTTCAGGTGACCAAGACACTCACTAATATAGTCAACCAGTCTCTCTCTACCTCCACAGTGCACAGACAGTTGAGGAAGACAGGTATGAAAGCTGTGGTCAAGTCCAAATGGCCTCTTCTTTCAGCCAAGCATCGTAAGGCTTGTCTAGACTTTGCTTATGCTCATAAAGACTGAACTCTAGAGGACTGGAAGAAGGTAGTATGGTCTGATGAGACCAAAATCAATCACCTAGGGTCAGATGGGTACAAGTGGGTGTGGAAAAAGGCAGGGGAAGGGCTAAGTGATAGGCTAGTGGAAGGTACAGTGAAGTTTGAAGGAGGTTCTTTAATGATGTGGGACTGTATGACTTGGCAGGGAGTTGGCTATGCTACCAGGATTGATGGTAGGATGGATGGGGACCTTTACCTTCAGATTTTGAAGAATGAACTGCTCAATTCTTTGTAGTTTTATGGTCTTGATCCTCCTGACATCATCTTTTAGCAGGACAATGACTCCCAACATACTTGCAAGAAGGTGAAGGATTGGCTTCAGGAGCAGGATTTTCATACTATGGTATGGCCTGCACAGTCCCCTGACCTCAACCCCATTGAGCACCTCTGGGGTTATCTCAAAAGAAGACTAGCAGATCATGATTCCTCTCCTAAGGGGATTCATGAATTGTGGGAGAGAGTTCAGATTGATTGGGAGGGGATAGCAGTTGAAGAGTGTCAGAAGTTGATAGAGAGCATGCCTAGAAGGATTGAAGCAGTTATCAAGGCAAAGGGAGGCTATACCAAATACTAATATACCCTGGAAAGCAAAAGATGCAAAACTGTTGCAATGGTATTGGTGTTTTGAAATGGATGTATCTTTGCAGTATGTAAATGAAATCACATGACCCAGGGGACAAAGTTGTAGCTAAGGGTTTGTACTTTATTTGTTTCCACCAAAGCAAAGTGAAATTCCCACAAGTGATTGCAGGGCACTTCACGCCCCGGTTTGGGGTTAGGCATTGCAATGGTTTTGCACCTCACTGTACCTTCAATCTCTGACTATAAAGAAAATCACTGTCTCAACCGAAGCAGCCCAGAAATCAGAAAAAGAGAAGATTGAACTTTCAAAAGAATTCTCTGACTTCTCCGACGTCTTCTCTGAAGAAGAACCTAAAGAACTCCCACTGCATAGAACCTTTGATCACACCATTGAGCTAAAAGCAGACTTCATTTCAAAAGTTGGAAAAACCTACCTCCTGAATCCAAAAGAAACAGAAGCCTGCAAAACCTTTATTGATGAACATCTTCATACTGGTAAAATAATCCCATCCAAATCTTTCCAAGCAGCCCCTTTCTTCTTCATACCAAAGAAAGATGGATCCCTTTGCCCATGCCAAGATTATCAATACATTAATGAAGCAACTGTCAAAAACACTTATCCTCTTCCCCTAATTTCCGACCTCATTGACAAACTGAAGAAAGTCAGGTACTTCACCAAGTTTGATGTCCAATGGGGATACAATAACATCTGCATTAAACCAGAAGACCAGTGGAAGGCCACTTTTATCACCCCTTTCAGACTTTATGAACCAACAGTCATATTCTTTGGACAGTGCAATTCCTTCTCCACATTCCAGGCATATATGAATGATGCCTTCAAAGACCTCATCACCAAAGGATGGCTCATCATTTATATGGACAATGTCTTGATCTACTCTGAAGACTACAAGGAACACCAGAAACAAATTAAAAGGGTATTGCAGCAGTTTAGAGAAGAGAAGTTGTGCCTTAAACTCTCTAAATGCCTGTTTAATGCATCCGAAGTTGAATACCTAGGAATGATCATCAGACCTGGTAAAATTGCTATAGACCCAGTCAAATTAAAAGCAATCGCTGAGTGGAAACCCCCCTCCTTGATTAAAGGGGTTCACTCATTTCTAAGCTTCTGTAACTTCTACCAGAGATTTATTCCCTTCTTCTCCAATATTGCTTGACTGCTATTAGATCTCACCAAGAAAACCTCAACATGAAACTGGTCGTCACCTCACCAGACTTCCTTCGAAATTCTTTGGAACTCTTTCCTCTTTGCACCAGTGCTATAGATGTTGGACACTTCTAAGCCATTCTTTGTAATGACAGATGGCTCTCTTCTCGCCTCAGGAGGAGTTCTAATACAAAAGGACGCTGCAGGAGCCCTCCACCCATGTACATACCTCTCTTAGACCTTTGGATCTGCAGAACGAAACTACAACATCTATGATAGAGAACTCCTTGCAGTCATCTGTGCATTACATGCCTGGCAACAATACCTCTCTGAAACGGAACATCCAGTGACGATACTCACTGATCACAAGAACCTGACCTATTTCCAAGAACCCAGGAAGTTATCTAAGTGTCAGGCCAGATGGCTTCTCTTTTTACAGGACTTTGACCTACAGTTCAAACACCTTCCTGGATCTCAAATGAGACCAGCTGATGCTGTTACACTAAAGCATAGACTCTAGCTATAGCGACCACTCAACAGTAGGTCGACCGACTGAGTATGTTGAATAGGTTGCTTCTAAGAAGTCACAATGCTGGGGCACTATTCCCAGTTGTCTGAGACGGTGACGAAGGAGAGAGAGACTTAGTGGGGTAAGGTTCCCACCTAAGGATCGGGATAAGACTAGAATCTAGCTGATATTGCATAGAACTAGCTTGAAGTTTACATGAAGAGAGTCAGCCTACTTATAGTCCATGGAGGTGGCTATGTGGGAATGGGAACTATAAGTATCATCAAAGAAGAGGGATGATATGAGGAGATAAGGTCTGAATAGAAGATAGCAACGGTGAGAGAAAAGTATAAGGTGAAAGATAAGGAATGCTACCAATGGGAAAATATGATAAGACTATGGAAAGGTATTGAATAGGTAGCAAGGGGTCTGAGGAGTTGATTAAAGTTTGAAATAGCACACACTATTGTAAGTGTGCACCCATGGGAATAGCTCAGTCTGTTTGTAATAGTGAAGAAAAGAGGGGCTAGACGAAGGAAAAGAAAAGATCGTAACATTACCCCAGTGTTAGCTTCAAGTGAACCTCACTTGACTTACAACTCTCTATACCCTCTGTAAGGGGACCCAGTCATGTTTCCTTTGACTTCGTCATCCATGAAGAACTCATCTTTGAGTAGTCTGTCATCCCAAGAAGAGCAACCATAGGTGGAGTGGGTGGGGGTGCATGAACAAGTACAAGGGGTATGGACACATTCGTGTTGCCAATGACTTGGGACAGTGGTGGAACAATAAGGACAAACATATTGGGGACAATCACATTTCCAATGGTTGGTACTTCTACATTCAAAACACTGAGAAGGTCAGTGGGAGGCAGATGGTGGTGGTTGCTCTGGTCTATGGATGGTGACTCCGATGACATGCTAGAAGACTGTTCCTTCTGGGACCTGTGTGAAATATGCCTCTTGTTTGTCCAGGGGGGTGGATGTGCTGGATGGGGTTGGAGCTGGGGTGGATGGGGGAGGAGTGGCAACTTCTGCGGGTACATCATCTTTCTTCTGTCGATTCTTCCCCATTGCCGATGAGGGTAGACCATATGGTCCTACTATAGTGGTCTTCTGACAAGAAGATCGCTTTGGGGTTTGGGAGGAGGGTGCCGACATTGTAGTGGTAGGCAAGTTCGAAGTAGTGGATGGAGGTGAGGTTGAGGAGCGCCTAGGGGGAATAGGAAGAGGCTGGGGAACTACCAGGGGAGAAGGTTCCCTGGAGGGTGGTTCAATGTGGTGGAGGGTATCGTGAAAATAATAGCTCCGATCATCTATAGAAAGGGAAAGTAGGATGGGATGGAGTATATGCCCAATGGTTGCAAATGGTAAAAGATCGATGATGTCCAATATCCCTAGATGTTCGAGGAGGTCAAGGACGGAGGTTTGGTGGTGTACCAATGCATGGCCCATGGTTATGAATTGGGAGTCCCTAGTACGAGAGGGCTCAATCCTGGAATGAAGAATGCGAACAGAGGCATAGGAATAGTAAGCTCTGGTTGCAAGGATAAGGGGGGTATTCCTGGTGAACTCATCAGTACACTCCATCTCTAGGGAGATGACTGGGTCATTCAGCAAGGAGGTGATAAGTATGTGCCTGGCATACTGAGGGAGTCAGGTGGTGGTTACAGGGATGATGGGAGCATTGTTGATGAATAAGTTGGAGGTGGGCTCAGTGGGAGATTGCATGGTTCAGAGAGGACTTTTTGTAACAAGGGTGAGGATTTTTAGTGGGGATGAGGGAGGTGAAAACTTCCGGGAATTTCTCTTTATATTTGGCAAGTATTTCAGGGGCATCCTTGGCTATGTTTGCTTCTGGTTCCTACGTCAAATCTGCCCTGGAGTAACCTTCCCACTAGACAAGGAATTTCTACTTAGTTTCAGATCCTTTGTGTGCAAGAAGGGAATGGATTTCATATTGTTCCTGTCCCTTGATGGTGATCAAGGGAGGTAAGGAGTGGTTAGGGCCATGTTCGGCCATTTTGGTGTAGGTAGAGAGATTCAAAGCATGGAATATATCCCAAATTGTCCAAGTGGAAGGGATCTTTAGTCGGTAGGTGATAGGAGATAAGACCTGTGTGATTTCAAAGGGTCCATGTCACTTAGATGATAGTTTTCGTGATGGAAGGTGGAGGGCTAGGTTTTGGCCTTCTACCCATACCTTATCTCTGACTTTCCAGGGTTTAAATTTAGAGGTGATTCATTCCCTCATGAGTCTTCTTGCTTTTTCATGCACCTCTAGGGCTTCTTCTCTGGAGTGTTCTAGGGAGGAGAGTCAGGACTGTAGTGCAGGGACAAATGTTTTTCCAATTTTCAGGTAGGGACGGGGTTGATAGCCCATCATGAGAGTGAACGGAGTTTGTTGGGTGGTAGAGTGTACTGCAGAGTTATGGCAGAATTCAGTGATAGAGAGTAACTCGGACCATTTATTCGGGTTTCCATCACAGAATATTCTTAGGAAGGTTTCAACTTCCTGATTTACCCGCTCCATTTCTCCATCAGTCTGGGGGTGGTAAGGCGTGGAAAGGGCAACCTTGTAGTTAAGAAGTCATCCAAGTTCTCTGACAAATACAGAGGCAAACTAGGGTCCTCTGTCGGAGATACATTTGTCATGTAGTCCGAAACGTTTGAACACATGATCGTGGAAAAGTTTAGCAACTCCTTTTGTGTCAATGGTTTTTAGACAAGGGATGAGAATTACCCCCTTTGTAAGGCCATGGTTGACCATGATCATAAGAGAGTCAAAACCCTTGGAAGGAGGTAAGTCAGTGACCAAGTCAACCGAGACTTGTTGGAAAGGACGAGTGCTTTGCGATGGAATTGGGTGGAGGGGTGGTAGGACCAAATGAGTATTGGGCTTGTTGGCCTGGCAAGTAGCACAACCTTTAATGTAATTCTTGACCTGAGTGGTCAGTCCGGGCCACCAATAATCCTGTTGGAGTCAATTGATGGTTCTAAAATGTTCCTCATATCCAGCAGAAGGGGAATCATGAGCATGGGAAATCAGGTCCTTTCGAGCAGGTTCTGGCACATATAGGCATCTCTTGAAGTAGAGACAGTCATCAAGGTATGCCCAGTCCTCTTTACAGGCCCTGGGGAAAAGAGAGGAGTCGGAAGCGAGGGCATTCAATGCCTTCTTTACAAGAGGGTCGTCAGGGGTTGATGATGCGATTTTGTCTGCCAATGCGGCATCGATCAGATTGATGAAGAGTTGGTCAGGTAGAAGGGTTGAGATGTTATCATTACTGGTGTCAATGTCTGAGATTCAACTTAAAGCATTGGCTGGTCCCATTTGGGATCCTAGTAGATGTTTGAACTGCAGGTCGAAATCCTATAAAAAGAGAAGCCATCTGGCCTGACATCTAGACAATTTCCTAGGTTCTTGGAAATAAGTCAGGTTCTTGTGATCTGTGAGTATTGTTACTGGATGTCCTGTTCCTGAGAGGTATTGCCGCCAGGCATGCAATGCTCGGATGACAACAAGGAGTTCTCTATCATACATGTCGTAGTTTCGTTCTGCAGATCCGAAGGTCTGAGAGAGGTATGCACAGGAGTGAAGGGCTCCTGTGACATCTTTTGCATTAGGACTCCTTCTGAGGCAAGAAGAGAGGCATCAGTCATTACAAAGAATGGGGTAGAGGTGTCTGGCATCTGTAGTATTGGTGCGGAGAGGAAGGAGTTTCGAAGAACTTTGAAGGAATTCTGGTGAGATGATGACCAGTTCTATATTGAGGTTTTCTTGGTGAGATCTAGTAGGGGTCGAGCAATATTAGAGAAGGAGGGGATGAATCTTCAGTAGAAGTTACAAAATCCTAGAAATGAGCGAACACCCTTGACTGAAGAGGGGGGTTTCCATTCAGCAATTGCTTTCAGTTTGACAGGGTCTATAGCAATTTTCCCAGGTCTGATAATCATTCCTAGGTATTCAACTTCGGATGCATTGAATAGGCATTTAGAGAGTTTGAGGCACAGTTTTTCCTCTCTAAATCGTTGGAGTACCTGTTTGGTGCATTCCTGGTGCTCTTCATAGTTTTCTGAGTAAATTAGGACATTGTTCATGTAGATGACAAGCCATCCCTCAGCGATGAGGTCCTTGAAGGCATCATTCATGTATGCCTGGAATGTGGAGGGGGAGTTACATTGTCTGAAGAACATAACAGTTGGTTCATATAATTCAAAAGAGGTGATAAAAGTGGCCTTCCACTAGTCTTCTGGTTTGATGTGGATGTTGTTGTATCTCCATCGAACATCAAACTTGGTGAAGTATTTGGCTTTCTTCAGTTTGTCGATGAGGTCAGAGATCAGGGGAAGGGGGTAAGCATTCTTGATTGTTGCTTCATTGACATATCGGTAATCTTGACATGGGCGAAGAGATCCATCCTTTTTCAGTCCAAAAAAAAAGGGGGCTGCCTGGGGATTTGGATGGGACTATTTTGCCAGTACGAAGGTGTTCATCAATAAAGGCTTTGTAGGCTTCCGCTTCTTTTGGATTCAGAGGATAGGTCTTTCCTACTTTCGGAACAAAATCAGGTTTCAATTCGATGGTGTGGTCAAAGGTTCTATGTGGTGGGAGTTCCCTAGGTTCTTCTTCAGAAAAGACGTTGGAAAAGTCAGAAAATTCTTTTGGGAGTTCAATCTTTCCTTTTGCTGATTTCTGGGCAGCTTCAGTTGAAATGGTGACTTTCTTTATAGCTAAGGATCGAAGATATCTAGTAAAGTTTTGTTTGGTCTAGAGATCTGGGTCAAGGTTAAAGGACCTTAATAGGTATCTTTGAGGACTTCGATCTGGGGTGAGAGAAGGAGTTTTTGATAAAGATATCTGACCAGTTGCCCAATCTATAGAGGGGTTGGCTGTTCTGAGCTAGAGGAGACCAAGGATGAGATCTTCTTTTCCTAGAGAAATAATGTATGCTTTGAGTTTTTTGGTTCGTCCTTTCATGGTAATGGTGATAGGAACGAAAGAGGATATCTTCCCAGCTTGATTGCTGGTTCCATCAGCGTTTTGTACATTTATGGGTTTTTCAAGTGGTTTGGTGGGGATTCGGTGTTTTTGAACAAGAGCTAGATTGATAAAGCACCTGGTTGCTCCACTGTCAATCAGGGCTTTTGTTTCGATGACTTTTGCTTAAGTAGAGATGAGGACAGGGATGCGAATAGATTGTACATGAGAGTTTGTCATAAATACAGGAGCAAGAAATTGAGAAGATGGCATCGAGTCTTCTTCCCTTTTTAAAAATCCTTGGTGGAAACAACTGCTATAGTCTAGTCCTCCTCCTCTTTTTCTTCTTCTATGAAGCATGTTTGGAGAACCTTGAGAATATCTTCTTTCAGAATGTTTTGTTGGGTGAGGACGTTTAAGTACTCCTTCATTGGGTCCTCTGGTTCGACTGGTTTTGATTCGGTGGGGATAGTTCTGACTCTTTGTGGACTTCTGGGGGGTCTGGGTGGTGGAAAGGAGGCCAATTCTTCTTTTTATGGTCTCTGGCCATATGCCCTGGTTTACCACATATGAAGCATTTTCCCTTCTTCATGTACTCAGCTTGGTCTGTAGGAGAGAGTTGAATGTGGTCCATATCCATGGCATTGGGGTCTCGGATGGATCTGGAATGAGAGGGATGACTGGGGAAATACTTTTTCCCTTGGAAGAGAGCATCGACTCGCTTGATGTGGTTATGGAAGAGGTTGGACTTCTCAATCCATTCTTTCAGGGTGGTGGGTTCTTTTTTGCAAGATAGGACCTTGACTACGATACGTCTATCCATTCCATTGATTAGCCATTTGATAAGGGCTCTATCATCCTTGATCTGGGAGCGAGTGGCGAGAAGTTGGAATTGGGAGATGAACTTTTCAAATCCGTCATCATGTTGGGTTTTTCTTTGTTTCAGGATTGAGAGGTCAGCTTGTGCTTTTGTGCTGGGATCATAAGAGGTAAACACATCTCGAAAGACTTTTTCAAACTTCTCTCAAGTAAGCTCCTTGGCTGCCTCTTCTTTTCCTAAGTGACTCATCTCTGCGATTTTGAGGTACCATCCCTCAGAGAAGTCTTTTCCTTGTCCTTTACTCATTTTGTTCAGGGCAGTGAGGATCTGTGTAGATTCAGAGTAGAGTTTTCCATTCATAAGAAAGTATGCTCCCATGGAGAGAATCCATCTGGAGGCATCTTCGGGGTTTCTGGAGAAGTCTTCAGGGAGACCAGCCCTGAGTTTGACA
The DNA here is from genome assembly GCA_038089595.1 of Bothia castanella. Lineage (NCBI taxonomy): Eukaryota > Fungi > Basidiomycota > Agaricomycetes > Boletales > Boletaceae > Bothia > Bothia castanella. The sequence continues at coordinate 10,677 of JBBPLB010000309.1, forward strand.
AGTTTTTCTGACATGTCTTCTTCTGATTCAGACTCCTTTTCCGAGTCTGTTGAGAAAAGGGGACTATTGGGGCGATGAGGGGGTGTAGGTGGTTCTGGTTCAGGTTCTGGGGGACCAATGGGTATGGGTTCTGCTGCTGTTCTGAGTGATGACTCAGCTACAGAAACTAGTTTGTAACCAGTGATCTGATTCTGGAGACCTCGGATAGCTCTTCTGACAAATCCTTCCAGAGGTGGTTCCTCTCTGTAATGGGGTTCTTCTTCCTCTTCTTCTGAGGAGACTGACGGTGCTCTTAATGGACGATGTTGGGGGGTTAATGCCGGGTTGGCCGAGAAGAAGGATCCTATGATCCTTCTGAGATTCCTTCTTTCTGAAATGATGGGCAGCTTTACTTCTCAATGGAAGAAGCGATAAGAAAGCTAGTTTTTTTGTTATGCTAAAGTGTAGACTCTAGCTATAGTGACCACTCAACAGTAGGTCGACTGACTGAGTACGTTGGATAGGTTGCTTCTAAGAAGTCACAACACTGGGGCACTATTTCCAGTTGTCTGAGATGGTGATAAAGGAGAGAGAGACTTAGTGGGACAGGGTTCCCATCTAAGGATTGGGATAAGACTAGAATCTAGCTGATATTGCATAGAACTAGCTTGGAGTTTACATGAAAAGAGTCGGCCTACTTATAGTCCATAGAGGTGGCTATGTGGGAATGGAAACTATGAGTATCATCAAAGAAGAGGGATGATACGAGGAGATAAGGTCTGAACCGAAGATAGCAACAGTGAGAGAAAAGTATAAGGTGAAAGATAAGGAATGCTACTGATGGGAAAATATGATAAGACTATGGAAAGGTATTGAATAGGTAGCAAGGGGTCTGAGGAGTTGATTAAAGTTTGAAATAGTGCATGCTATTGTAAGTGTGCACCCATGGGAATAGCTCAGTCTGTTTGTAATAATGAAGAAAAGAGGGGCTAGATGAAGGAAAAGAAAAGATCATAACAGATGCTCTAAGTCAAATCCCAGATGTCGACACCAGTAATGATAACGTTTCAACTCTCCTGTCAGACCAACTTTTCATCAATTTGATTGACACTGCACTAGCAGAAAAAAATGCATCATCAACCCCTGATGACCCCCTTGTAAAAAGGGCACTAGATGCCCTTGCTTCCAATTCCTCCCTCTTTCCCAGGGCTTGCAAAGAGGACTGGACATACCTTGATGGCTATCTATACTTCAAAGGATGTCTATATGTACTAGAACCTGCTCGAAAGGACCTAATTTCGCATGCTCATGATTCTCCTTCTGCTGAACACAGAGAACACTTTAGAACTATCAATCAACTCCAGCAGGACTACTGGTGGCCTGAACTGACCACTCAAGTCAAAAACTACATTAAGAGATGTGCTACTTGTCAGACTAACAAGCCCAATACACATCCAGTCCTACCTCCCCTCCATCTAATCTCATCACAATGCACTTGTCCTTTCTAGCAGGTCTCTGTTGACTTGATCACCGACTTACCTCCCTCCAAGGGTTTTGACTCTCTTATGATCATGGTTGACCATGGCCTTATGAAAGGGGTAATTCTCCTCTCTTGCCAAAAAACCATTGATGCAAAAGGAGTTGCCCAACTTTTCCATAATCATGTGTTCAAACACTTTGGACTACATGATAAATGCATCTCCAACAGAGGACCCCAGTTCACCTCTGTATTTGCCAGAGAACTTGGATGACTCCTTAACTACAAAGTTGCCCTTTCCATGCCTTATCACCCCCAGACTGATGGAGAAACAGAACAGGTAAATCAGGAAGTTGAAACCTTCTTAAGAATATTCTGTGATGGAAACCTAAATAAATGGTCCAAACTACTTCCTATTGCTGAATTCTGCCATAACTCCACAGTACACTCTATCACCCAACAAACTCTGTTTGCTCTCATGATGGGCTACCAACCCCATCCCTACCTGAAAATTGGCAAAACATTCATTCCTGCATTACAGTCTTGACTCTCCTCCCTAGAACATTCCAGAGGAGAAGCCTTAGAAGCACATGAAAAAGTGAGAAGACTCATGAGGGAACAAATCACCTCCAAATTCAAACCATGGAAAGTCAAATATAAGGTATGGGTAGAAGGCTGAAACCTAGCCCTCCACCTCCCATTATGAAAACTGTCACCGAAGCGACATGGACCCTTTGAAATCACACAGGTCTTATCTCCTATCACTTACCAACTAAAGATCCCTTCCACTTAGACAATTTGGGATATATTTCATGCTTCTAACCTCTCTACTTACACTGAAACAGCCGAATACAGCCCTAACCACTCCTTACCTCCCCCAATCACCATCAAGGGACAGGAACAATATGAAATCCATTCCTTTCTCATGCACAAAGGCCCCAAAACTAAACAGAAATTCCTTGTCTGGTGGGAAGGTTACTCCAGGGCAG
>JBBPLB010000311.1:0-13081 GCA_038089595.1 Bothia castanella
CTGAACAAAGTGGCTAGAGACCTGCCTTATCACTTTCCATTTTCATTAGTCATTTTCACCACTTCTATAATGAACTCACCATCACTCTAGGCAACTTATCACTTGTTGACCAGAGTACCCAAGGTGTGTGTTACACTACTGCAACCTTGCTAACCAGACACCTCTAGCTAGATTGATTCAGAATTCCAATCTATTCACAATAGTGTGGATTGGTGAACACACCATAGCACTGGTACACTAAGTCTACCACCAACTTGTCAGCCCAAGGCTACCATTTTATCAAGGCAAATACATATCTTCCCTTGCTTATAGTATTCTATCCTGTAGAGACAAGACACATTGTCTGGGGAACTTTTTTCATTAGTTCTTAGTCGTCTTGTCTGAAAGAAGACACTGGTTCCTCAAACAAGACTATCACTGATGTCAATCATGCTAAGTCAGTGTCCTTGTTCAATCACTACAATTTACTGACAAGCTCATAGTAGATCATTCCAGTCAGGTGCTCCAGATGTGGAAAAGTCATTGGTGACAAATGGAACATGTCTCTAGAACTGCTTGCAAATGACCTGAGTGAAGGGTGGGCACTTGTTGCTCTGTCCCTACAGTACCTTATGTCAAGCAGCAGCATCATATATAGTGACTTCAATAATTGTTCCAATGTTTGTTAGTTTTGTGATGTATAAGACATAGCACTTGATAGCATTGGTGGGGACATGTGAAGTGTAGACTCTTGGCTCTCTGCTGACCTAATATTCATGTGATTTGATCTAGGGGCTGTGGAGATACCTCTATTTTAAAACAACAACATCATCGGAACAGTTATTGGACTTTTGAAATGAATAGGGTATTTGGTATATATTAGTACTTGATGTATCCTCCTTTGGCTTTAAGCACTGCCTGAACCCTCCTAGGCATGCTTTCAATCAACTTCTGACACTCCTCAACTGGTATTCTATCCCATTTCACTTGAACTCTATCCTACAATTCATGAATCCCACTAGGAGGGTTTTCATGCTATGCAAGCCTCCTCTTGAGATAACCCCAGAGATGTTCTACAGGGTTTAGGTTAGGAGACTGTGCAGGCCATACCATTGTGTTGAATTCTTACTCCTCTAGCCAATTCTTGACCATCTTGCAGGTGTGCTTGGGGTCATTGTCTTGTTGAAAGATAGTGTCAGGAGGATTGAGATCATAATACTCTAGGGTTTGTTGGAGCTCATCCTTTAAAATCTGAAGGTAGAGGTCTCCATCTATCCTACCATCAATCTTGACAGCAAAGCCAACTCCTTCTCAAGTTATATAGCCCCACATCATGAGAGAACCTCCATCAAACTTGAGGGTTCTCTCCACCAGCCTGTCACTAAGCCCCTCACCTACCTTTTTCCATGCCCACTTGCACCCATCTGACCCTAAGCAATTGATTTTGATCTCATCGGACCATACTACCCTCTTCCAGTCAGCAATAGTCTAGTCCTTGTGGGCATAGGCAAAATCTAAACAAGCTTTGCAATATCTGAGAGACAAAATAGGTCATTTAGACTTGACCACAGCTTTCATACCAGCTTTCTTCAAGTGGAGGCAGACAGTATTGACAGAGAGAGGCTGTTTGATGATGTTGGTAAGGGCTCTGGTCACTTGGACAGCATTTTCACCCTTGCCAGAAGTAATAAGATATTGAGCATAGTGGATATTAGAGGAGGAAAGCTTGAATGGACAACCTCCAAGAGACTTTTGAAGGTCAGAACACTCCTTGGAATAAAGTCTAGATATGGTGGCATTTCCAACACCTGTGCTAGATGCTGTTACGCTAAAGTATAGGTCCTAGCCTATAGTGACCACTCAACAGTAGGTCAACCAACTGAGTGCCTTGAGTTGGCTACTCCTATGAAGTCACAATGCTGGGGCACTATTCCCAGTCATTTAAGACAGTGACAAAGGAGGAAGACTTAGTGGGACAGAGTTCCCACTTAAGGATCAAGAAGAGACTAGAATCTAACTGGTATTGCATAGAACTAGCTTGGAGTTTACAGGAGGAGAGCCAGCCTACTTATAGTCCATAAAAGTGGCTATGTGGGAGTGGGAACTATGAGCACCATCAGGAAATAGGGATGATGCAAGGAGATAAGGTCTGCAAAGAAGGTGGAAACAATGAGAGAAAAGTATAAGACCAAAGATAAGAAATGCCACCGCTGGGAAAATATGATAAGGCTATGGAAAGATATAGATTTGGTAGCAAGGGGTCTGAGGAGATGATCAAAGTTTGAAATAGCGCATGCTATTGTAAGTATGCACCCATGGGAATAACTCAGTCTATTTGTAGTAATAAAGAAAAGAGGGGCTAAGAAAAGAAAAAGATCATAACATTACCCCAATAGTAGCTTCAAGTAAACCTCACTTGACTTACAAATCTCTGTACCCTCCATAAGGGGACCTGGTCATGTTTCCTTCAGCTTCGTTGTCAACAAAAAACTCATCCTCAAGAAGCCCATCATCCCAAGAGGGGCAGCCATAAGTGGAGTGGGCAGGGGTGCATGAACAGGTGCAAGGGGTATGGATACAGTCATGTTGCCAATGTCCTGGAGTGGTAGTAGAACAATGGAGACAGATGTACTGGGGACAGTTGTGCTTCCAGTGATCAGTACTCCCATATTTAAAGCAATGAGAGGTTCAATGGGATGTGGATGAGGGTGGTGGTTGCTCCAGCCTATGGGTGGTGACTCCGATGATGTGTTGGAAGATGGTTCCTTCTGGGACCTGAGTAAAGTAAGCCTCTTGTTCATCTGGGGGGGTGGACATGTTGGATGGGGTTGGAGCCAGGGTGGATGGAGGAGGAGTGGCAGTCTCTATGGGTACGTTGTCTATTCCCCATTGCTTCCTCTCTGTTGCTGATGAGGGTAGACCATAGGGTCCTGCTATAGTGGTCTTCTGGCGAGAAGATCATTTCGGAGTTTGGGAAGAGGATGTCAATGTTGTATTGGCAGGTGACCTTGAAGTAACAGATGGAGGAGAGGTTGAGGAGTGTCTGGGGAGAATAGGAAGAGCCTGAGGAACTGCTGGAGGGGATGGTTCTCTGGGAGGAGGTTCTACGTGATGGGGGGTATCATGAAAATAATAACTCTGGTTGTCCATTAAGAGGGAAAGTAGGATGGGGCAGAGTACATGTCTGATGGTTGAAAACAATTAAAGATTGATCATGTCCAACATTTCCAGGTGTTCAAGGAGATCCAGGATGGAAGTACAATGATGTACTAGGGTGTGGCCCATAGTTATGAACTGAGAATCTCTGGTATAAGAGGGCTCAATTCTGGAATAGAGAATATGAATGGAGGCATAAGAATAGTAAGCTTGTGTTATGAGAACAAGGGGGGTATTCCTGGTGAACTCATCAGTACATTCCATTCCCAAGAAGATGACCAGATCGTCTAGCAGAGAGGCAATGAGTATGTGCCTGACATACTGAGGGAGTTGAGTGGTGGTAACAGGGATGATAGGGGTGTTGTTGATAAAAAGGTTGGAGGTAGGCTCAGTAGGGGATTGCATGGTTTGGGGAAGACTTTTTACGACGAGAGTGAGGGTTTTTGATGGAGGTGAGGGAAGTGAACACTTCTGAGAACTGCTTTTTATATTCAGTAAGTATTTCAGAGGCATCTTCAGCAATAATTGCTTCTGGTTCCCATGTTGAATCTGCCTTGGAGTAATCTTTCCACCAGACAAGGAATTTCTGTTTAGTTTCAGGACCTTTGTGCATAAGAAGGGAATGGATTTCATATTGTTCCTGTCTCTTGATGGTGATTGAGGGAGATAAGGAGTGGTTGGGGCCATGTTCAGCTGTTTCAGTGTAGGTGGAGAGGTTAGAAGTATGGAATATATCCTGAATTGTCCAAGTGGAAGAGATCTTTAGTTGGTAGGTGATAGAAGATAAGACCTGTGTGATTTCAAAGGGTCCATGTTGCTTAGGTGACAGTTTTCGTGATGGAAGGTGGAGGGCTAGGTTTCGGCCTTCTACCCATACCTTATCTCTGACTTTTCATGGTTTAAATTTGGAGGTGATTCATTCCCTCATGAGTCTTCTCACTTTTTCATGCACTTCTAAGGCTTCCCCTCTGGAATGTTCTAGGGAGAAGAGTTGAGATTGTAATGCAGGAACAAATGTTTTGCCAATTTTTAGGTAGGGATGGGGTTGGTAGCCTATCATGAGAGCAAATGGAGTTTATTGAGTGGTAGAGTGTACTGCAGAGTTATGGCAGAATTTAGCAATAGGAAGTAGTTTGGACCATTTATTTGGGTTTCCATCACAGAATATTCTTAAGAAGGTTTCAACTTCCTGATTTACCAGCTCTGTTTCTTTGTCAGTCTAGGGGTGATAAGGTGTGGAAAGGGCAACTTTGTAGTTAAGGAGTCGTCCTAGTTCTCTGGCAAATACAGAGGCGAACTGGGGTCCTCTGTCAGAGATACATTTATCATGTAGTCCAAAGCATTTGAACACATGATCATGGAAAAGTTGGGCAACTCCTTTTGCGTCAATGGTTTTTAAGCAAGGGAGGAGAATTACCCCCTTAGTAAGGCCATGGTCAACCACAACCATAAGAGAGTCAAAGCCCTTGGAGGGAGGCAAGTCAGTGACCAAGTCAACAGAGACTTGCTGGAAAGGACAAGTGCATTGCAATGGAATTGGATGGAGGGGGGATAGGACCAGATGAGTATTGGGCTTGTTAGCCTGGCAAGTAGCACATCCTTTAATGTAGTTTTTGACTTGAGTAGTCAGTCTGGGCTACCAGTAGTTCTGCTGGAGTTGATTGATAATTCTAAAGTGTCCTCCATGTCCAGCAGAAGGTGAATCATGAGCATGCAAAATTAGGTCCTTTTGAGCAGGTTCTAGTACATATAGGCGTCCTTTGAAGTATAGACAGCTGTCCAGGTATGTCCAGTCCTCTTTGCAGGCCCTAGGAAAGAGAGAGGAATTGGAAGCAAGGGCATCTAGTGTCCTTTTCACAAGGGGATCATCAGGAGTTGACAATGCAATTTTGTCTGCTAATGTAGCATTGATCAGATTGATAAAAAGTTGGTCTGGTAAGAGAGTTGAAACATTATCGTTACTGGTGTTGACATCTGGGATTTGACTTAGCACATCAGCTAGTCCTATTTGGGATCCAGGTAGGTGCTTGAACTGTAGGTCAAAGTCCTGTAGAAAGAGAAGTCATCTGGCCTGACATCTAGACAACTTCCTGGGTTCTTGGAAATAGGTCAAATTCTTGTGATCAGTGAGTATTGTCACTGGATGTCCCATTCCAGAGAGGTATTGTCGCCAGGCATGTAATGCTCAGATGACAGCAAAGAGTTCTCTGTCATAAATATCATAGTTTTGTTCTGCCGATCCAAAGGTCTGAGAGAGATATACACATGGGTGAAGGACTTCTGCAACATCTTTTTACATTAGAACCCCTCCTGAGGTGAGAAGGGAGGCATCTGTCATTACAAAGAATGGCTTGGAAGTGTCTGGCATCTACAGCACTAGTACAGAGAGGAAAGAGTTCTGAAGAATTTCAAAGGAAGTCTGGTGAGGTGATGATTAGCTCCATGTTGAGGTTTTCTTGGTGAGATCTAATAGGGGCTAAGCAATATCAGAGAAGGAGGGAATAAATCTCTGGTAGAAGTTGTAGAAGTCAAGAAATGAACAAACCCCCTTGACCAAGGAGGGGGGCTTCCATTCAGCGATTGCTTTTAACTTGACTGTGTTATGCTGAAGCATAGACCCTAGCCTATAGCGACCACTCAACAGTAGGTCGACCAACTGAGTATCTTGGATAGGTTACTCCTATGAGTCACAACGCTAGAGCACTATTCCCAGTTGTTAGAGATGGTGACAAAGGAGGAAGACTTAGTAGAGCAGGGTTCCCACCTAAGAATCAAAGAGAGACTAGAATCTAGCTGGTATTGCATAGAACTAGCTTGGAGTTTACATGAAGAAAGTCGGCCTACTTATAGTCCAAGAAGGTGGCTATGTGGGAGTGGGAACTATGAGTATCATCAGAGAAGAGGGATGATACAAGGAGATAAGGTCCACAAAGAAGATGGAAATGGTGAGAGAAAAGTATAAGGTGAAAGATAAGGAATGCTACCGCTGGGAAAATATGGTAAGGTTATGGAAAGATATTGATTAAGTAGCGAGGGGTCCAAGGAGTAGATCAAAGCTTGAAATAGTGCATACTATTGTAGATGTATGCCCATGGGAATAGTTTAGTCTGTTTATAGTAGTGAAGAAAAGAGGGGCTAGAGGATAAAAAGGAAAAAGATCATAACAGACTGGGTCCATAACAATCTTGCCAGGTCTGATGATCATTCCTAGGTATTCAACTTCGGATGCATTGAACAGACATTCAGAGAGTTTAAGGTGCAACTTTTCTTCTCTAAACTGCTACAATATCCTTTTGGTTCATTCCTGGTGTTCCTCATAGTCTTTGGAGTAGATCAAGACATCATCCATATAAATGACAAGCCATCCTTTAGCAATGAGGTCCTTGAAGACATCATTCATATATGCCTGGAGTGTGGAGGGGGAATTGCACTGTTCAAAGAACATAACCATTAGTTCATAAAGTCTGAAAGGGGTGATAAAAGCAGCTTTCCACTGGTCTTCTGGTTTGATGTGGATGTTGTTGTATTCCCATTGGACGTCAAACTTGGTGAAGTACCTGGCTTTCTTTAGTTTGTCAATGAAGTCAGAAATCAAAGGAAGAGGATAAACATTTTTGATTGTTGCTTCATTAATATATCAGTAATCTTGGCATGGGCGAAGAGATCCATCCTTTTTGGATACAAAGAAGAAGGGGGCTGCTTGAGGGGATTTAGATGGGACTATTTTGCCAGTGCGAAGATATTCATCAATGAAGGTCTTGCAGGCTTCTACTTCTTTCGGGTTCAGGGGATAGGTTTTTCCAACTTTTGGAATGAAATCTGATTTTAGCTCAATGGTGTGGTCAAAGGTTCTATGTGGTGGAAGTTCTTTAGGCTCTTCTTCAGAGAAGACATTGGAAAAGTCAGAAAATTCTTTTGGGAGTTCAATCTTCCCTTTTTCTGATTTCTGGGCTGCTTCGGTTGAGACAGTGATTTTCTTTATAGCTAGGGATCAAAGGTATCTGGTAAAGCTTTGTTTGGTCCAGAGATCTGGGTCGAGGTTAAAAGACCTCAATAGGTATCTTTGAGGACTTCAATTTGGGGTGAGAGAAGAGGTTTTCAATAAAGATATCTAACCAGTTGCCTAGTCTATAGAGGGATTGGCTGTTCTCAGCCAAGGGAGACCAAGGATGAGATCCTCTTTTTCTAGAGAGATAATATATGCTTTGAGTTTCTCAGTTTGTCTTTTCATGGTAATAGTGATTGGAATAAAAGAGGATATTTTTCCTGCTTGGTTACTGGTTCCATTGGCATTTTGTGCATTTATGGGTTTTTCAAGTGGTTTGGTGGGGATTCGGTGTTTTTGAACAAAAGTTTGATTGATGAGGCACCCAGTTGCTCCACTATCAATCAGAGCCTTCATTTCAACAACTTTTACTTGAGTAGAGATGAGGACAGGGATGCGAATAGATTGCACACGAGAGTTTGTCATAAATACAAGAGCAATAAATTGGGAAGATGGTGTCAAATCTTCTTCCCTTTTTAAAAATCCTCAACAGAGACAACTGCTACTGTCTGATCCCCATCCTCTTCTTCTGTAAAACAGGTTTGAGGAACCTTGAGGATATCTTCTTTTGAGATGTTTCACTGAGTAAGAACATTTAGATACTCCTTCATTGAGTCTTCAGGTTCTGAGGGTTTCGATTCGGTAGAGATAACCCTGACTCTTTGTGGGTTTCTAGGCAATTGAGGTGGTGGAGAGGAGGTCAATTCTTCTTTTTTGTGGTCTCTGGCCATGTGTCCTGGTTTTCCACATATGAAACACTTTCCCTTTTTCATGTATTCTGCTCTATCTGTGAGAGAAAGACAAATGTGATCCACATCCATGGCATTGAGGTCTCAGGTGGATTTGGAGTGGGAGGAGTGATTGAGGAAATATTTTTTTCCTTGGAAAAGAACATCAACTCATTTGATGTGGTTGTGGAAGAGGTTAAACTTCTCTATCCATTCTTTCAGGGTAGTAGGTTCTTTTTCACAAGATAGGACTTTAACAACAATTCATCTATCCATTCTATTGATAAGCCATTCAATGAGGACTCTATTATCCTTGATCTGGGAGTGAGTGGCAAGGAGTTGGAACTAAGAGATGAATTTTTCAAATCTGTCATCATGCTGGGTTTTTCTTTGTTTTAGAGTGGAGAGATCAGCTCATGCTTTTGTGCTGGGATCATAAGGGGTAAACACATCTCAAAAGACTTTTTTGAACTTTTCCCAAGTAAATTCTTTGGCTGCTTCTTCTTTGCTCAAGTGACTTATCTCTGCAATTTTAAAATACTATCCTTCAAAGAAGTCTTTTCCTTGTCCTTTGCTCATTTTGTTTGGGGCAGTGAGGATCTGTGCAGATTCGGAATAAAGCTTTCCATTCATAAGGAAGTATGCTCCCATGGAAAGAATCCATCTGGAGGCATCTTCAGGATTCCTGGAGAAGTCTTCAGAGAGACCTGCCCTTAGTTCAACAAGTTTTTTGGACATGTCTTCTTCTTCTTCTGATTTGAATTCCTCTTTCAAGTCTGTTGAAAAAAGAGGGCTATGGGGACAATGAGGAGATGCAGGTGGTTTTGGTTCTAGTTCTGGAGGGTCAATGGGTATGGGTTCTACTGTTGTTCTGAGCGATGACTCAGCTACAGGAACTAGTTTATAACCAGTGATCTGGTTCTGGAGACCCCAGATAGCTCTTCTGGTAAATCCTTCTGAGGCTGGTTCTTCTCTGCAATGGGGTTCTTCTTCCTCTTCTTCTAAGGAGACTGATGGTGCTCTCAATGGACAATGTTGGAGGGGTAATGTCAGGTTGACAGAGAAGGAGGATCCTGCAATCCTTCTGGGATTCCTTCTTTCTGAAATGATGGACAGCTTTACTTCACAATGGAAGAAGCGATAAGGAAGCTAGTTCTTTTGTTATGCTAAAGTGTAGGTCCTAGCCAATAGCAACCACTCAACAGTAGGTTGACTGACTGAGTGCCTTGGGTTGGCTACTCCTATGAAGTCACAATGCTGGGGCACTATTCTCAGTTGTTTAAGACAGTGATGAAGGAGGAAGACTTAATGGGGCAGGGTTCCCACTTAAGGATCAAGGAGAGACTAGAATCTAGCTGGTATTACATAGAACTAGCTTGGAGTTTACAGGAAGAGAGCTGGCCTACTTATAGTCTATGAAAGTGGCTATGTGGAAGTGGGAACTACACACACCATTAGGGAATAGAGATGATGCGAGGAGATAAGATCTGCAAAGAAGGTGGAAATAATGAGAGAAATGTATAAGACCAAAGATAAGAAATGCCACCGCTGGGAAAATATGATAAGGCTATGGAAAGATATAGATTAGATAGCAAGGGGTCTGAGGAGATGATCAAAGTTTGAAATAGCATATGCTATTGTAAGTGTGTGTCCATGGGAATAACTCAGTCTGTTTGTAGTAATAAAGAAAAGAGGGGCTAAGAAAAGAAAAAGATCATAACAGATGCAACAAAATGAATAGAATGGCCAGAATCAAGCTGAGAGAGGATAGTACTCTTTTAAGTAGTAGAGAGAGATTGTATGATGGTAGTGGTTGAAGACAAAGAAGCATAGGAGTCATTTCAGACTCAGACACAATGTTTACATGTGTATACTTGGTTGTAGCACCAAACAACAATAGTTCTCTCTTTATTTTACTGAAATCTCTCTCTTCATTTCAAAAGTCCAATAACTGTTCCAAAGATGTTGCTGTTTTAAAATAGAGGTATCTACACAGCCCCTGGACCAAATCATGTGAATATTAGGTCAGCAGAGAGTCAAGAGTCTGCACTTCACATGCCCCCACCAATGCTAAGTGAGATTCCAATGCCATCAAGTGCTATGTCTTATACACCACAAAATTATTAAACATTGGAATAGTTATTGGAGTCATTGTATACTACAAACTACTGCCATTGATTGCCTTCACCAAGCTATCTCAGTGCTGTCAGTTCCAATGCTACTGACAAGTCCAAGAAGCATTAGCTGGACAATCCATCGAAAACATCAGCTGAAGTGGGTCATGATGGAATAGAGCCACAAGACTCTGAAATGGCTATCAAAAAGGAGCAGAACCAGCTTCCCAATGGCCAACATATAAAGAATCCCAAGGACAGTAAGCTATTAAAGCTGATGAATATATCTTTCTTTCCTCCTTTCTGGGTTAAACCATTTGACTTTGCAAAGGCTCAGATACAACTGTACCTTGCCACTGACAATGCTTTTCCTCAGCACAAGATTACTCTAGAGGGACTGGCCAGTGAATGTCTCTTCAAGACAGTTACTCTCTGGCAGTAAAAAGAACTCTCTGTTGAAGCCAGTAAATAGTCTCCTCCCTGCTAGATTGAGCTCAAATTCACTTGTTGCAGATTATCTTCTATATTATAAGACTGGTATGACTGTCATAATAAGTTTTTTTTCTCAATGCATGGGGCCAAACTGACAAAGTATAGATTTTTGAAGACATCCACACCTTTCATAGTGAAATCAAGAAAGCTATGATATACATCATTCCAAATCAATATAGACTATTTCCTCCTTTAAGTGCTAAGACACAAGATGAGCATGTCTGGTCCACCAAAGATAAAGCTAAGGTGCTACTAGCACAGTCAATATACTTGCATAGTGAGTGGGACAAACTTATAAGATGTCGTCTTGGTGGGGAGTCAGTCTGATTGTTGCACAAATTAATAGAGAAAAACTAGCAACTTTGCATATGCTATCTTGAAGAACATGTGTATTGTGGTTTTCTACTCAAACTCTGTAAAGTCCCTCTGCCAGTTCAATGAGTTTCATCATGCAGTTCCTTACAATACTCTGGCCCTTATTACAACATTTGTAAGGATTCCATTTTATCACTCTACTTCAACTGAATTATCTTTAAGTTTGAGTATATACTACATGTTTATGAGACACATAGGCATATTTCAAAAGACTTGAAGATTAATGTGGACAATATTGAACCAGTATACCTGAGGATCCGATGCAACCTAGAAAGGGTTCTCATGGACAAATATCATGGGCTAAAACTTGACACTATGCTTGAGGAGTGGACTAGTCATAGGATGTACATATTTCTCCCCAGTAATGTAAGTTCTATCTAATGGTATAATAGGACTAGGTATACACCAAGTACAACAGTCATAGCTATTAATGATAAGGAGATGACTGTACTCAACTAGATTCTATTTAATTCTACATGTGATATGTTGGTTTTGAATATATTGTTGTTTCAGCTTGCTCTAAGGTGTGGAGTGTGAGGGACCTGTACAAGTACTATATATTCTGTCATGCATTTAAACTCTGTGCAGTACTGTATAGTGGTTCAACAGTATGTCAGTCACTGTACAGCAAGTACTCCATACAGCACTATACAGACTTATGGCACATAGATCACTGTATAGAAGCCAGTTTACTGTACAGTGTGTCACAAATTGCATAAGCTGTACAGATGTAGATTAACTGAGGGACTTGTACAGTGCTGTGACAGGACTGTGCTGTAATTGTATAGGGGAGGACTATTCTATGATGCTGTAAGTACTGTAACTGGCTGACCAGAACTATACAGCCATTTCTGAATTTGCTGATGAAGGATAAAAGTGAGAGTTGTAAGACATAACACTGATATTGAAGTGTGGATAGCTGATCTAGGAATGATCACTTCCAAAGAATGGTTATAGGTAGAAGTTCAAATATTGGATCCAGGCCATAAACCATAAAGAACCAATACAAATGCCAGAATCCAAAGTATACCAAGAACCAACTCATTCTTATTGTGTAATGCAGGGATCATAGTAAAAAGCTGCTGATCATTGTCTGCAGTTTACACAGGGCTCACAACTTAAAAAAGATGGACAAGAGATACACACAAGGACCCAAATAGGAATAGCAACACTCTTCCTTGGAGTAAGAGAATCAAGTGGGGGATACTCATTTGAATAAGGAGTGAAGTTGGTAATGGGAGTAGTTAAAGAGTAGAGCTTAAATACTAGAGCTAGGGCTCAATAGTAGATGATGGTGGTTAGAATGTAAGAGTGGATTTTACAGACTGTAGGAAAGAGGGCAATATATGCACATCTTATATACTGTTAAGAATAAGGTTAAAGGGGAGTTTGAACTCTATAAAGAGATTACAAATCCTTTAGTAATCAGAATCATAGATAAGTGAAAATAGTGCTATTGGATGATAACCAGAGCACACCATATGATGCAATAGTTACACCATATTATGTTGTTGAGTGTTTAAACCTTGTAAGATGCATATTTTATTCTGACTTGAATAGTAACTATTTCAACATGGGGTTCAATGGAGACTGCTGAGCAATGCCAAGCAGTGAAAGCCAAGAGGTCCCTAGTACACCCTCTAGGTATGCTAGCCCTAAGTACAGTATTTGGGGCAAGATTTATTGCCGGTGTTGACAAGGTGGCAGGAAACGAGCCTATTGAGGAAGACAGCAGCCCGGTCAACCATCTTAATAAGACCCTCCCATCGGAAGTATTAGGTGTACATTGGTCACTCCGTGACAGTCACTCAACTCAGTCCGCCGCACTCCGGCGGCTTCCGGCGGCGGCGGACTGCGCCGGAAAATCCAATTCCCAGATGTTCTCAGTTTCTCGACCCGTAGTGCCCCATCGTGAACCCCAACATCGCAGGCGAAGTATCCAGTCTCAATGTCGCAGAAATGGCAGAGCTACCGTGCGTACCTCATCCCTGAGAGTAGGTTATACCTAGCCCCGACCCCCGTCTGGTAACTCACAGAACATGCCATCAAGATGGGTGTCCCGACAAATGTCTTGCGGACACAATTTCCACTGCGCATGGACCTGACAGCTGCAGCTCCGCCCGCACTCTTCCACTCCCATCCTCTTCTCCTGCCTTTACATCGTCCGTTTCACTCCACCTCTCAAACGCATT
>JBBPLB010000315.1:0-12955 GCA_038089595.1 Bothia castanella
CATTCCTGTCCTCATCTCTACTCGAGCAAAAGCTGTCGAAACGAAAGCCCTGATTGATAGTGGAGCAACTGGATGCTTCATCAACCTAGCCCTTGTTCAGAAACACCAAATCCCCACCAAATCACTAGAAAAACCCATAAATGCACAAAACGCTGATGGAACCAGCAACCAAGCTGGAAAGATATCCTCTTTCGTCCCTATCACCATTACCATGAAAGGATGAACTGAGAAACTCAAGGCATACATTATCTCTCTCGGGAAGGAAGACCTCATCCTCAGTCTCCCCTGGCTTAGAACAGCCAATCCCTCTATAAATTGGGCAACTGGCTAGATATCCCTACCGAAAACTCCTTCTCTCACCCTAGATCAAAGCCCTCAAAGATATCTATTAAGGTCTTTTAACCTTGACCCGGATCTCTGGACCAAACAAAATTTTACCAAATATCTTTGATCTCTAATTATAAAGAAAGTCACCATATCAACTGAAGCAGCCCAGAAAGTAGAAAAAGGGAAGATCGACCTCCCAAATGAATTTTCTGACTTTTCCGATGTCTTCTCCGAAGAAGAACCAAAAGAACTTCCACCACATAGAACCTTTGACCATACCATTGAGTTGAAACCCGATTTCGTGGCAAAAGTTGGAAAAACCTATCCCTTGAATCCGAAGGAGACGGAAGCCTGTAAAACCTTCATTGATGAACATCTTCGCACAGGCAAAATAGTTCCATCCAAGTCACCCCAAGCTGTCCCCTTCTTCTTTGTACCAAAGAAGGATGGATCCCTTTGCCTATGCCAAGATTATCGATATGTCAATGAAGCAACTGTCAAAAATGCTTACCCACTTTCTCTTATCTCCGACCTCATCGATAAACTAAAGAAAGCCAAATACTTCACCAAGTTTGATGTCCAATGGGGATATAATAACATCCACATCAAACCAGAGGACCAGTGGAAGGCCACCTTTATCACCCCTTTTGGATTATACGAACCAACTGTCATGTTCTTTGGACAGTGCAACTCTCCCTCCACATTCCAGGCATACATGAATAATGCCTTCAAAGATCTCATCGCTGAAGGATGGCTCGTCATCTATATGGATGATGTCCTAATTTACTCAGAAAACTATGAAGAGCACCAGGAACGCACCAAACGGGTACTCCAACGATTTAGAGAGGAAAAACTATGCCTCAAACTCTCTAAATGCCTATTCAACACGTCTGAAGTTGAATACCTAGGAATGATTATCAGACCCGGGAAAATTGCTATGGACCCTGTCAAACTAAAAGCAATTGCCAAATGGAAACCCCCCTCTTCGGTCAAAGGTGTTTGCTCATTTCTAGGATTCTGCAACTTCTACCGACAATTCATCCCCTCCTTCTCCAATATTGCTCGACCCCTACTAGATCTTACCAAGAAAACCTCGACATGGGAGTGGTCATCTTTACACCAGAATTCCTTTGAAGTTCTTCGAAATTCCTTTCTCTCCACACCAATACTACAGATGCCAGACACCTCTACCCCATTCTTTGTAATGACTGACGCCTCTCTTCTTGTCTCAGGGGGAGTCTTAATGCAAAAAGATGCCACTGGGGCCCTTCACCCCTATGTATACCTCTCCCAGACCTTCGGATCTGCAGAACGAAATTATGATATCTATGACAGGGAACTCCTTGCTGTCATTTGAGCATTGCATGCCTGGCGACAATATCTCTCAGGAACAGGACATCCAGTAACTATACTCACGGATCACAAGAACCTGACTTATTTCTGAGAACCTAGGAAACTGTCTAGATGACAGGTCAGATGGCTTCTCTTTCTACAAGATTTTGACCTACAGTTCAAACATCTACTAGGATTCCAAATGGGACCTGCCAATGCTTTAAGTTGAATCTCGGACGTCAACACCAGTAATGATAATATCTCAACCCTCCTACCTGACCAGCTTTTCATCAACCGCGCCACATTGGCAGACAAAATTGCATCATCAACCCCTGACGACCCCCTTGTAAAAAAGACACTGGATGCCCTTGCTTCCAACTCCTCCCTTTTCCTCAGGGCCCACAAAGAAGACTGGACATACCTTGATAACTGTCTCTACTTCAAGAGATACCTATATGTGCCAGAACCTGCTTGAAAAGACCTGATTTCCCATGCTCATGATTCCCCTTCCGCCAGACATGGGGGACATTTTAGAATCATCAATCAACTCCAACATGACTACTGGTGGCCCGGACTGACCACTCAGGTCAAAAATTACATTAAAGGATGTGCTACTTGCCAGGCCAACAAACCCAATACGCATCCGGTCCTGCCACCCCTCCACCTGATCCCATCACACTGCACTCATCCTTTCCAACAGATCTCAGTGGACTTGGTCACCGACTTGCCTCCTTCAAAGGGTTTTGACTCTCTTATGGTCGTGGTCGACCATGGCCTTACAAAGGGGGTAATTCTCCTCCCTTGTCTAAAAACTATTGATGCAAAGGGAGTTGCCCAACTTTTTCATGATCATGTGTTCAAACGTTTTAGACTACATGACAAATGTATCTCCAACAGAGGACCCCAGTTTGCCTCAGTATTTGCCAGAGAACTTGGACGATCCCTTAATTACAAAGTCGCCCTTTCCTCGTCCTATCACCCCCAAACTGATGGAGAAACGGAACGGGTAAATCAGGAAGTTGAAACCTTCCTAAGAATATTCTGTGATGGGAACCCAAATAAATGGTCCGAATTACTCCCTATCGCCGAATTCTGCCATAACTCTGTGGTACATTCTACCACCCAACAAACTCCGTTCGCTCTCATGATGGGTTACCAACCTCATCCCTACCCAAAAATTGGAAAAACATATGTCCCCACACTACAATCCTGACTCTCCTCCTTGGAACACTCCAGAGGAGAAGCCCAAGAAGCACATGAAAAAGCAAGAAGGCTCATGAGGGAACAAATCACCTCTAGATTCAAGCCATGGAAAGTCGGAGATAAGGTGTGGGTAGAAGGTCAAAATCTTGCCCTCCATCTCCCATCGTGTAAACTGTCACTAAAACCACACGGACCCTTCGAAATCACACAGGTCTTATCTTCTATCACCTACTGACTAAAAATCCCTTCCATTTGGACAATTCAGAATATATTCCATGCATCCAATCTTTCTACCTACACCGAAACTGCCGAACACAGCCCTAACCACTCTTTACCCCCCCCAATCACCATCAAGGGACAAGAACAATATGAAATCCACTCCCTTCTCACACATAAAGGTCTAGAAACTAAATGGAAATTCCTTGTCTGGTGGGAAGGCTACTCCAGGGCAGATTTGACATGGAAACCGGAAGCAAACATAGCCAAGGATGCCTCTGAAATGCTGGCTGAATATAAGAAGAAATTCCTGGAAGTCTTCAGCTCCCTCATCCCCACTAAAAATCCTCACTCTTGTCACAAAAAGTCCTCTCCAAATCATGCAGTCCTTCGCTGAACCTACCTCCAACCTTTTTATCAACAACTCCCCAGTCATCCCCGTCACTACCACTTGACTCCCTCAGTATGCCAGGCACATACTTATCGCCTCCTTGCTGGATGACTCAGTCATCTCCCTAGGGATGGAACGTACCGATGAGTTCGCTAGGAACACCCCCCTTATTCTTGCAACTAGAGCTTACTATTCCTACGTTTCCATTCGTATTCTTCATTCCAGGATTGAGCCCTCTCATACTAGAGATTCCCAATTCATAACCATGGGCCACGCGTTGGTACATCACCGAACCTCCATCCTAGACCTCCTCAAACATCTAGGAATGTTGGACATCATCGATCTCTTACCATTTGCAACCATTGGACACGTACTCCATCCCATCTTACTTTCCCTTTCTATGGATGATCGGAGCTATTATTTTCACGATACCCCCCACCACATCGAACCACCCCTCAGGGAACCTACTCCCCCAGTAGTTCCCCAACCTCTTTCTATTCCCCCCAAACACTCCTCAACCTCACCTCCATCCATAACTTCGAGTTCGCCTACCATTACAACGTCAGCACCCTCCTCTTGCACCCCAAAGTGATCTTCTCGCCGGAAGACCATTATAGCAGGACCTTATGGTCTACCCTCATTGACCATAGGGAAGAACCACCAGAAGGCAGACGATGAACCTGCAGAAGCTGTCACTCTACCTCCATCCACCCCAGCTCCAACCCCGACCAGCGCATCCACCCTCTCAGACGAACAAGAGGCATACTTCATGCAAGTTCCGGAAGGAATCATCTTCCAACACATTGTTGGAGTCACCATCCATAGACCAGAACAACCACTGCCCTCATCCATGTCCAACCGACCCTCTCATTGCTTCGAATGTGGAAGTACCAATCATTGGAAACGTGATTGTCCTCAATACATTTGCTCTTATTGTTCCACTGCCGCCCCAGGTCACTACCAACATGAATGCATCCACACCCCTTGTACCTGTCCACACACCCCAGCCCACTCCACCTACGGTTGTCCTTCTTGGGATGACAGGTTACTTGAGGATGAGTTCTTCGTCGATGATGAAGCTGAAGGGAACATGACTGGATCCCCTTATGGGGGGTATAGAGAGTTGTAAGTCAAGTGAGGTTCACTTGAAGCTAACACCGGGGTAATGTTATGATCTTTTGTTTTTCTTTGTCTAGCCCCCCTTTTCTTTACTATTACAAATAGACTGAACTATTCCCGTGGGCGCATACTTACAATAGTGTGCACTACTTCAAACTCTAATCAACTCCTCAGACCCCTCACTACCTATTCGCTGTCTTTCCATAACCTTATCATATTTTCCCATTGGTAGCATTCCTTATCTTTCACCTTATACTTTTCTCTCACCATTGCCATCTTCCATTCAGACCTTATCTCCTTGTATCATCCCTCTTCTTTGATGATACTTGTAGTTCCCCACTCCCACATAGCCACATCCATGGACTATAAGTAGACCGACTCTTTCCATGTAAACTCCAAGCTAGTTCTATACAATACCAGCTAGATTCTAGCCTCACCCCGATCCTTAAGTGGGAACCCTGCCCCACTAAGTCTCTCTCTCCTTCATCACCATCTCAGACAACTGGGAATAGTGCCCCAGCATCGTGACTTCTTAGGAGCAGTCAAACCAACATACTCAGTCGGTCGACCTACTGTTGAGTGGTCGCTATAGCTAGAGTCTATGCTTTAACGTAACACAATGTAGACTTTATGCAAGCTTTTTGTAACGAGGTAACCATTTCAATCTTTTAATTGTCATTGCCTACAAAAGATGATTTATAATTAAAGTACATATCTACATCTATTAACATTTGTGGAAAAGTTCCTATCATCCTTTACAGCCCTCTGTTCAATACAGGCACATTTTTCTAATGCCTAAGCAATAGAGTCTGAGCTTGATGCTGGAATTGAAAGGAGTTCATAACTAAACATGAGAGTGTGTGAGATAAGAACTGCAGCAGTTGGATATACTTGATAAAAGCCTAGGACTTGATGGGGGTGACTAGCCAATAGACTGGATCAACTCAGGATAACTCTGAAGTCCATTGTGAGTAACCAAAGAGTCATCAGGGGACTTCTAGAAGAATGTACACTTGTGGGATAACAGGGTTAAACAAGCAGCAACAATGTGAAAGATAACCCAAGTGCTACCACTCAATGGGCAAACACTCAACAAGAGGCTAGAATGAAGCTAAAAGCTGGTATATGGGTAAAGTGACCATGGAGAATCCATTGAGTACTGTTGTAAGTAAATTCAATAAAGAACTAGATGAGAATTGATGATGTGAAATCACAAACTCAAACAATACTTTAATGCTTGATAGTGGATTGCCAGTAGTTATGATGGTGAGGCTAGTGAGATCTTGAGATGTTTTGGATAAAATTAGACACAACCTAATGCTACCCTCTAGATATTCCAAGTTATGACCTTAAATAAACATGCAAAGTATTGTGAAGTGATTTGAACTTGATATTGATTGTACAAATGATATACACCAATACAAACACATGTTCTACATTCTGATGGACATATTGGATGTGGAATATGAACTTTATTCACAACATACATTTTGAAACAGTATCTGAATGTATTACAGTGACCTCAAAAACTCTTTTCATATTATCCCTGACAATGGTGCATGAAGTGCACTGCAAAACACTGTGGGAATCTAACTTAGCTTTAGTGGAGTTATAAATAGTATATATGCTCAGCTATAATATTGCCCTTTAGGTCATGTGATTTGGTTCACAGGGTATAGAGATATGGACAATTTGAAACAGCAATACCATAGAAAGGGTTTTTGAGCTTTTGAATGGAAATGGGTATTTGGATATTATTAGTACTTGAAATAGCCTCCTTTGGCTATAAACACTCTCTAAACCTCTCTAAGCATGCAATTAGTCAATCTATGACACTTTTTAACTATTATCCCCTCTTACTCCTTTCCTATAACTCTGTCATATCCATCCTAACCACTATCACCTTCCCTGAGCTCCTTCCAATCATCTCTGATCACCTCCCATTACAATTTTGTTGTATCTCCACTAGACCCTTGCCTTGAAATTCTTATCATCCTTGATAGATCTCTAGTATAGTCATGTTTATTGTTCTCAAACCTTTTTATAGTTAATCTGACCCTTTATTCTATCTATATACTTACAACCCTTCATTCCTATGACCTTTTGCTACACCTCCTTACAACCTGCATATCTTACTTATTGTTCTCCTTCCTTTATGGGTTTGGACTCTAACTGGACTTGTAGTATTTAAGACCTACAATCTTTGTCATGTATCCTCAATATGAATATTGACTTTATCCACCCTCCTGCATCTGTCTGAACTCCTTCTGAACCTCTGCTCCTTCCAACTCTTGGAAGAAGCCCCTCTGACCCTCTGTACTCTGAAATCAAGGAACAAGTCTCAACAAGGGTATGACACATAAGTCTTTCCTAATCCTTGCTAAGTCCCTTACTCCATCCCTCCATTGGACCTCCAGTCCACCTCTACTCAATCCTTCTCTCCCAAGTCCCCATCATCCCAGACCTCTAATTGGACTGACATCTGAAGGTACAGGATCTAACAAACTTCTAATCCTATTAGGGGGTTTTCATGCCCTGTTTGTCTCCCTTTGAAATAGTCATAGAGATTTCCAATAGAGTTTAGGTCTGGATACTATATAAGACATACCATATACATGAAATACTGTTCCTTTAGCTAGACCTTCACTCTCCTATAGATGTACTTGAGGTCACTACTATATTGAAAAATGGTGTCAGGAGGATTGACATCATAATATCATTGGGTATTCAATTGCTCCTTGTTCAAACTCTAAGGTAGAGGTGCCCATCTATCCCACAATCAAATGTAGTAGCATACCCAACTCTATGCAAAGTCATACAATCCCATATCGTCATCTAAACTTGATAGTCTTCCCTACTAACTTATCATTTAGCCCCTCACTTGACTTTTTCTACCCCGATTTAACCTTAGATGATTGGCTTTGGGTCTTATTAGACCTAACTACTATCTATCATTCATGAGCATTGATAAATTATAGATGAGCTCTATGAAATTGAATAGAGAGGAAGGTATTTAGATTTGAATACAAACTTTATACCACTCTTTTTCATGTGGAAGTGGACTGTATCAGGAAAAGGAAGTTAGTGGATGATGATGGAGAGCACTTTGGTCACCTGAAAAGCATTCTTTGTGCTTTCAGAGGCAATAAGTTGTTAGATATAATAGATATTAGCAGCAGAAATTTTGAAAGAATGATCTCCAATGAATCTTAGAAGTGCAGCAGACACCTATACTGTTGGAATGTCTATAAAACTAGCACCTAAAATCTACAAGCCTCCCTCTATCACTACCTTGAGTACACAAGAGCACTTTGGGCTGATGCTGACTACTACTTGCCTGAGACACCTTTCTCTTCATTGCCACAGAACTCATTGAGCAGAATGGACAGGTTGCTCACTATCCCCATTATTATTTAGAGTCTCTATTTGGGGCCCTCTGGATCATCACTGTCAATTATTCAGGTTCTTATATTAAGTATCACAAATGACTGAGATTTCATAGGAATGGTGTGCCTGTTTCTATCTCTAGATACCAATTTGAAATTCATGATAACTAATTTGTCTATTCTTGATTGATCTACCAGGTCACCATTCTTCTATGTGGAGGTCAAACAATAGTGTCTCCAACCTGTTCTGAATGAAATCACTTTGGTAGTCCAATATACTCTGTGTGTCTATGAAGATATGTGTCTCTATCTGGTTGTACTCTTGTAAGCTATAACACACCATTCTTGCTAGTCTTGTGGTTAGTCCCACACTTTGGGCCACATGAGCTGAGCAACAGAGTGTTAAAACATTTTTTTGATCATAAAGTATGTTATTTACTGCAGCTGTAGAGGTAGATAAAAGGGGTGTGGAGCCCCATGTCTGCAGGGTTTGTTGATGTCCAGAGAACAGCAACATGGAAGACTTGTACCAGAAAGCTAGATGATGTTGACATTCACCAGCATCTGTTTGCAATGCAGCATAGCTGTGGTCCTCCTATCTATGGGTTGAAGTAAATTTCCTAGACCAATTATGTTAGAAAGCTTATGGCATTTTGTGTAACTCTCTACTTTGCTCACTATTTTGCTATGGAACAATTGTATATGCTTCACAAACTAAAAAGTGCAAATTTGAAACATATATGGTTGAATTCCAAGGCTGACCTACCATCTTCTGGATATTGTTGTCCCACTTGATATTTGGAAATCTGAGAAATAGTTGTTGACCAACTGGAAAAGTTGATGAACAGTAGTCAGTGTAGCTTGACCAAGGCATTCTTACTCAGTCATGGCCAATTGATCTACAGTGGAATTCCACCTGATAGCTTCAATGATCTCCAGGATCAGGAGATCACATGCATGATCAATATTACCTTTGTCTCTTGGAGGCAGATTTTTTCTTCAAATCTTGTTCTTCCCAGTTGTATTCAAAATAGAGAGCCCAGCTGACTACTATTGTTGTGCTGGATGGGCTGACTATATTTCAAGAAAGAAGCAGCTAAAGATGGGCCTAGAAATAGATTGTGAAGAACTTGAACAATTGTTGGTATAAAGAATGCTTGAGCCTGAGTGAACCAAGATGATGTAGTAAGTGCAAAGAGAAGTGAGTTCTAAGGAAGTTCTTACTTGTTCCAAGTCAAAAACATTAGTGTAGTCACCTGAGTGTGCTATGATGTGCATATCACTAGAAACAAGACTCAGGAGGTGGGACATGTAAGTGAGACTTAGACAAGAGGAGACTGAGCTTCAATGTCCTTGATTTACCATTGAAAAACAGGCAAGCACACACCACTGTAATAGTGTCAAAGGGGAAAGAAAAGGGGGTTGGTGATAAAAGCCTAGGGCTTGATAGGGATGACTAGTCAATGAACTGGATCAACTCAGAACAACTCTGGAGTCCAGTAGTGGTGAGTAACCATAGAGAACCCATTGAGCACTGTTATAAGTAAATCCAATGAAGAGATAGATTAGAATCAATGATGTGAAATCACAAACTCAAACATATAAGTCAGCATACTTCTAGGGCTTGCCCTCAGCAGAATGGTGTTGCAGAGAGAGCCAATAGGCTGCTCAATGAACACATCACAGCAATCCTTCCTGCTAGGGCAAAGCTTTTGGCTGCACTTGTGTATGTCTTGAACAGATGCCCCATTAAAGTAGTAAATAAATAATGCTACTCCTTTCTAGCTTTGGTATAGGTAGAAACCAGCAGATCTATCCCATGTTTGTGTTTGGGGTTGTACTGCATATATATGACCATGTATAGAAGTACAAGTGAGCCAGGTTTGGGCCTCACTATGAAAAATGATCTTTATTGACTGTCTTGATGTTTGTAGTGCCTGGAAGTTCTATAACTCTATTATCTTATAATGAGGATGACTTGGAGGCACTACAGATTCCAATCACTGAGGAAGAGTTGTCTGGCCAGCCAGATTTCTGGTCCTGTTTCATCATCTTCATCATTCACCTCTAGCATCACTTCCATGGAGTTCCTCCTCCATCCCCTCTGTCTTAGCTTGTGTTTGAGTTTGTGATTTCACATCATCAATTCTCATCTATCTCTTCATTGGATTTACTTATAATGGTGTCCAATGAATTCTTCATAGTAATATTACCCATATACCAGCTGCTAACTTTGTTCTGGTTTCTTGTTGAGTGTTTACTCATAGGGTGGCAGTACTTGGGGTTACCTTTCATATTTTAGCTGCAATGTTTAACTTTGTTTTCCCACAAGTGTACATTCCTCTGCAAGTCCCTGATGACTCCTTGGTTACTCACAGACAGATGTGTTTAACAATGAAGCACTTGCCAAGTCCATTGAGGGTATCCTTGATCATATCCATTGATTTGGATGCCATGGTCATGTCATACACAAAGACATAGAGTATGAGCTGGATATCGCCTTTGCTGAAGATATAGACAGCTGAAGCATCAGATATGTCTGGGTGAAACCCAATGACTCAAGTACTGTGTGCATGTTGCAATTTATACCACTTCCATCCTACTTGGTGCCATACAATGCATTCTTGAGCAAACACAGACAAGATGTCTAGCATCTCCTTTAATAAAGCCCTTGGATTGCTCCATATCTACATTGCAATTGATTTCTCCATTTAAGTGAGATATGTATGGGAGATGTTGACAGACCAAAAATGACTGCTAAGGTGAGGATGATATGAAGAGTGACTGGTGATTGATTGAACTATGGGGGCAAAGACTTCAAGATACTCAAAGCCAGAATATTGATTGTAGCACTGAGCAACAAAGCAACCCATCTATTGCTCTAAAGAACCATCAGGATGATACTTCTTTATGAATACCCCCTTGGAGCCAATAACTAGGTGATGGTTAAGCCTGGGGACAAGAATCCAAGTGTCATTGCTCTTTTGGACAGCCAGGTTCTCAAGCTCAGTCTGATGCCCATTCCTGTACATCATCCCAATGCATGGCTTGAGTGTAGGACATGGATTGAGCTTTACTCACAGCAAATGCCATAATTACATCCTCATCTTCATCATCCATCCTCCACATTGTCCACAAGCTGGGCTGGACTGAACTTCCACCACTTGTGAGGAGGGTTTGTGATTCTTGCAGGTAGTCTGGCACCAATGTCAATGGGATTTGGTGGAGCAAACTGAGGTAGAGGCAGTGGAGGAGGAGCTGAAGGCAATCCTGGAGATGATGGTGGTAGAGAAGGCAAAATAGAACCAGGATGCTGCTGACTAGGCAGTAGCTAAAATCTGGGGTGTCTCTTCATCATCCTCATCATAAGATAATAAAATTGAAGAGTCTGGTGTTGAAGCAACTGCAAATAGAGATGGAGTAGGGGGACTATGTGCCAAGAAGTGTCATTCATCAAAATCAGCATGTTTAGAAATGACAGTGCACTTGGCAATAGGGTCATAGAACTTCCAGGCCTTGTATCCATCAGGATAACCAATAAAGACATATTTCTCATAGGAAGAGTCAAACCTAAGTCACTTGTCCTGCTGCACATGGACAGATGCAGTATAACCTCAGACACAAAGTTGGGATACATCTGGTTTATGTCCATGCCAGAGCTTAAAAGGAGTGGCATTATTCACTGTTTCAATGGGGCCTCTGTTCCAGACCAATATAAGCACAGTCAAAGCTCTTCACCTCAGAAGGCTAGATCAAGACCCAGCTTGTTCAACATAGATGTGATGTGCTCATTGAGCAGCCTATTGGCCCTCTCTGCAATACTGTTCTATAGAGGGGGAGCTTGCCATGGCAGTATACTGGTGCATAATGCCACTCTAGGTAGTGAACTCAGGAAAGGCCTCCTTGCTCATATACTTACAATCTTTGTCATCTTGTGGAGTCTTGATCTTATACTCAGACTGGTTCTCAGTGAAGGCTTTTAATGTCTTGAATGTATCAAAGACATCTGACTTGTGTTTAATAGACATCACGCAACAATCAAAATCTCGAATATTCATCAATGAAAGTAACCCAATGGTGACATCCAGAGAAGGAAGGATGTGACACCTGATAGACATCACTATAGACAAGTTCAAGAGGATGAGTTGAGAGACAATGGGATGGAGGAAATGGGTTGACATGCATGACTTGCACAGAATCTGATACAGATTTGACATCTAACACTAAACCAGTAACTAAATTGCAATCCAGGAATGGTTTCACACTCATCATATTGTGATTGACAAGTCTACAATGTCAGAGAGTCATATCTAGTGGGATAATTGCAGCAGGGTGTGCTTGTATGCTTGCAGGGTCAGTGCTGCTGTCTAGAAACACAGCATGCTGCCATTATGCTAGCTATAATGAGTGTAGGACCACCAGGTCAAGAAAAGACCATATGGGATGAATTAATATTCACAACAAAGCTACAATGGTAAGTGAGATAAAGGACAGAGAGGAGATTGAGGTCAGGAATATACAGGATATGAGTAAAGTAGACTGCTCAAATGTTCTTTACTTCTATTACTTGATGGAAGACTGTAGACCCAACACTAGCTGAATACACAATAGTGTTGTTCACCAAGGTGACTGGCACACGATATGGGGTATAGTTGTGAAGCCAATGGTGATAAGGTGTCATATGAGAAGTGGCACTTGAGTCTCCATTCCAATTGACATCACCATCATTGATAGCTGAGTTGGCAAGAGAGAGGGGGAAGAGCGAAGACTTGCCTTCCCAGCATGTTCACCCAATGAAGAGACAGATGAGTCAACTATTGAGCCCTATCTCCATTATATTCCTTCAGATTTTTGTGCTGTATCCTTCCTTGTCTCCTTTTTTACCCAAGGGAGGTTATGGTGAAACAATGTATCCTTGCACATTAGTAATCATGTACCACTTCATTCAGTCACAAATCAGCATGGTCCCTGATTTCCAGTG
>JBBPLB010000316.1:0-11377 GCA_038089595.1 Bothia castanella
GACACACTTGTACTCATTAACAGTCAACCCCTTTACCCTAATAAAGCTAGGAAGAAGCCAACCCCAGTCTAGAAGATAATAATCTGTGACTAGGAAGAATGACCAGGGATCCAATTCACTAAGTATACTCTGTTATTTATTATTCCACTATTGAACTACTGAAGGTTAGTTGTCTATCCATCAGTCAATAGTGAGATTGGGCCTGGAGGAAGGATTGAGGAATACCTCTAGCATTCTATTCATCTTTTCCAAAACAACGATAGCAGTGAGTTTGGAGTTTGGCCTGCAATAAAGCCACTTGTTAGAGAAGAGACCCATGCTTTTCTTCAAGATCACTCCAAGTGTCAATAGCCTTGTGGTAATCTGTAAGAAGGTTGTTGAGTTGGTGTCCCAATCCTCAATTCACATCATGGACATTATTGAGTTGCTCTTCAAGGAACCTAGTATGGATATAGTAGTTGTTGAGTTGACGATTGAGCTCAACATTTTCGTTCTTCCACAATTTCTTTTCCTACTGGTAGATTTTATCAATATTGAGCAAGTGTGAAGCTTGCCTCCAGTCAGGGTTGCGATCGTGGAATTCCCTATGCTATTTTGTGTCCATGTACTCATTCCACTCATGTTGGGTAGGAATGTCCCAATACTGAGGGAAAATGAGATGAGGGTCAAGGTTGTTGTTGCCATCAAGACTGGGGTGCTAAACACCATGCTCAAGGATGGTAGAACATCAATCAATGAGTTTACCTATTTTTTTGTCCTTGTAGAAGAAAAGTGACCTCTAATAGTATGGATGGTCAGTGATGTAGATAGTGTTGCTTGCATGGGTCTGTTAGTTTTGATCAAATTGGTCAGTGATGGGGACAACAATGTTAGGTTTTAGTGCCTCAGCCTGTAGTTGGACATCTTCATACTAGATATGCTGGTCGACATAAATTACTTCCCATTCTTGCCAATGGACTGGGAAGTGAGGGGTGAGCTCATATCTGTCAACCATGAATGCAAACCCAGCTGCTTCATAAGTTGGAGCGATTGACTTGTCCTGGTAAGCCCATACTTAAATGGTGTGGTACCAGTTTCTGTCACCTCCTGGGAATTGAGAGAAATAACAAAGAACTTGTTCTTGCTGCTTAAGAGGGGCTTTGACCCAATAAGCAAATGGTACTTTCATCAAATCCACAATGTGAGAAGTTCGAGGATGAAGGTGATCAGACGAGAAAATATCTTTACTCCCACACCAGGTGGGAACATACTCTTTTTGTCAATAAAAGTTGTTGCACCTGACACTTTGGTACATCTGGTGTTCTCCATTATTGAAGATTTGTACCATTATCTCCTCCATCTTGACTTCTAGAGGGAGGAGAAGTGGATGAGCTGTCTGTAAAGTAAAAGTGGGATGGTATATTAGGAACCCCTGGACTAGAGGTCTGTTTGTTTGGGCTGCTTTCAGCTATGGAAACACATTGGCTATCTGATTGAGGTGGACCACTAGGGCATGGTCGTCCTTGAAGTGGACAGGTATATTCAAGTCAATGACCAATTCCAAGTCCTCTGACATTTGATCCTCTAGGAACTCTTGGAGTTCCATGTCATTGAGATTGATATCCATATGGAGGAGGGGTATTTGGGTGACCAGTTGGGGTGCCACTACTAAGTTGAGGATGGCTGGGGGTTGCATAAACCACAGGTTCTAAGCCATCATTTATGGAGGGAGGAGGAGTTGAAGGGCATTGGTAAGAAGATGTTGGATCAGGAAGAAGGGAGTGAGAAGAAGATAGATCTCCGTTCAACAAACACTTGATTTGTCAATTGAGAAGGAAAATATCTTGACTGTTATTGAAACAGTGTTCAACTGGCACTCCATTGATATGATGATGTGGAGGTGTTCCTTCACAGATACAATTCCACCAAGTAGATGGAACAAAGTCTGAATGACCTTTGATACATTCAGTAGATCTATAATGAGGAGAAGGTACTGATTGTCCTCTGGTAGATGTCAATGGATTTCAGATGGGGTGAGAAGTTGATCAACAAGGGAAAGTGGGAGAAGTTGATGGATTATTCAAGTGAGGTGCTTGAGGTAATCCTCTAGTGTGTGCATCTACTGGATGAAAAGAAGAAGAAGAAGGTCTTTGACCTCCACAGATACCAGGGTTTCTGACTGGTTGGTTTCAAATACATCTGACTGTCCAACCATGAAGAGGTTCAGAATTGTCTGAACTAACCTGGACAGTAAATCTAAGATTCAAGACCAAGGGATGATGATTAGTATTGATTGTTGATACAAAATGAATGAACAAGATAAAAGTGAGAGTCATAAGACATAACATTGATATCAAAGTGTGGATAGCTGATCTAGAAATGATTGCTTCCAATGATGATTGGTTATTGCTAGAAATCTGAATATTGGATCCAGGCCATAAACCATAAAGAACCAACACAAAAGCTAGAATCTAAAGCATACCAAGAACCAACTCATTCTCATTGCATAATGCAGGGATCATAGTAAAAAGCTGCTGATCATTGTCTGCAGTTTATGCAGGGCTCATAACCTAAAGAAGGTGGACAAAGGATACATACAAGGACCTGAAATAGGAATAGCAACACCCTTTCTTGAAGTGAGAGGATCAAGTGGGAGATACTCACTTGAACAAGGAGCAAAGTTGGTAATGGGAGTAGTTAAGAGTAGAGCTTAAATACTGGAGCTAGGACTCAACAGTAGATGATAGTGGTTGGAGTGTAAGAGTGGAATTTACAGACTACAGAAAGAGGGCGATACATGCTCATCTTATATACTGCTATAAATAAGGTTAAAGAGGAGTTTGAACTCTATAAAGAGATTACAAATCCTTTAGTAATCAGAATCAAAGATAAGAGGAAATAGTACTATTAGTTGAAGATAAGTACATATTACATCATTGAATGATAACCAGAGTATACCATATGGTGCAATAGTGACACCATATTATGTCAGAATTGTGTCATCTGAGTCATGAGTCACATGACCAGTCTAGAATCCATCTGTAATGGTCTAGTACACAATAACAGTCTAAGGTCGAGTGTTCAATCCTTATAAGACACATACTTTATTCTGACTTGAATAGTGACTATTTCAACAATACCTAGCATCCTCTTCATCTTTTCCCAAACAATGACACTGTGTGTTTGTGAGCCTGATTGCATGTAGTTCCAGAACAAGCTGCACAAAAGTTTCTTGTGACAGTCCAAGCTTACACTTGATATGGTTAGGATGACCACAGATGAGCTCCAAGGACCCATTGTTGACTGGAAAGTGCTAATGTGTGATATGGGGTTGGGGTCTTGATTCCAGACAGGATTTCTTAAAGTGAAGAGAGAAGAAGCTGAATAAGTTGGATTAAATTGAATAAAAGCTGTTGACAGATGTCAACACCATGGATTGGTTGGGTGGTCAATGTTGATTGCATAGCAAGCATGCTGTAGGTATCGGTGCCTCACCTACTGATCATGCATTAGATCTCCGCTTGAACCACAGAGAGTTGTCGCCATAAAACAAACATGAGCAATGCTTGAAAGTTTCAAGAAATGCATATCCATACAGGCTCTAATGGAATATCTACAGATCCGAGTCATTAGTGGAAGTTCTTCAAGGTCCTCAAGCTCCATACAACCATCACCATCAAAAGGAAATACACGACAGCAACAATCTCGACAACATTTCTCGAAACAAATATCTCATAAGCAAGTGATGCAGAGAAAAGCAGGATTCTAAGCCAGGCGTGAAAACGAGGGATGAGAAACATTGAAAAACACGTACGACCAAATGAGCAATGCCATGAGGAGACAATGTGTAATAGCCAGATACGTGATCCCAACATCCTCACTCACGTTTTTCAATGCTGTCGTCTATGAACGTCCATTACATCAGAACACTCACAAGCCAACAAGCCAACACATACAGCAGCACCAGTGAGCATGAGTTGTGGGTTACTGTACACGTTTAATAATGCAAGTGACAACACAACCGATGCGATCGTTGCCGTTGAGGAAGCATAGCTCAAAATTTGCGATGGAACCGGAGTGTGCGTCAAAGAGTTGACCACCCCGGGTACAGACAAGAAAGCAAAATTTGCTGTCATCATCACTGTCGACTGCTTGTTGTTAGTGGCCCCAAATACGGGGAATACAATCCTCACAAATATCGTACATAGTCCCAGCTCATTCTTGGTGCTGATTACAAAATCCTTCCAGCGTGGATGAACGATTATCTCGTCGGCCCAAACGTGCTTTAAGCGAAGTGCTTGATCACTGAGCAACATGAAAAGCAAGCCGTTCACGATCCTGAATAGAAAATGGTCCCTCAGGTCATCTTCCCCGAAAATGAACATAGTTGCACCCAGGCGTGCACATCTTTGACCAAAAAAGTTGACAAACTGGTTTTCGGCTACATAAGTGCTGATCAGCCTCAAGATTTGTGACCAAAGATGGACACTTGCCGAAGACTCCCATCAGGCGTGCTACACATTTCGTATCACTAGTATCTTGAGGTTATGGAGAATACACCTACCAACCACACAGAAGCCATACTCGTTGGGAGTATTTACATCTTCTTCATCCCATAGTCAGAGTCGCCGAGGAGCATGCATGTATGAAGAAACCATACCCTTCAAAGAATTCACAAGATCCAGCAATGAACTCGATTCTTCTTGCGTAAACAGGCTCAAGGAGGCACTAGAGAGAATCATATCTGAAAGTGAAATGAGAGTATGTATACAACCCCTTTCATGATACCCATACCAGTCTTAGCAAAGTTTAGCATTCCCCTGAGCTCATTGAACATGTCCTTATAAAGAACACGATCGTGAGGGTAGTATTCCAGATGAGACCTAGAGGACTGCTTTTTACTCAATGAGACTGAAATGGGACACAGGAAGCTAAGTAGTCGCTTGACTGTGTACGGTTGACAGGAACTTGCCTAGGATATACAGACAGACCGTTACCAGTAGTATTTTTCCAAAAGGTACTCTAGACATGCGTCAGAATAGAAAGGCTAAACAGTACGAACGCACTAGTTTGGCTTAGCTTGGTAACTCCTTTGAAGCTCCTGCCGAACAGTTGGACTGACTGTGCGTCCTCGCACCAAAATAGACAGCGGCGGGCATGGTCGACAAAGTAATAGTGACAGACTTGCATGTCTACATCTACGTTCAGCACGAGTTCTGTCCGACTATCCAGGTAGTCATTTGCTTTGTCAATGAGCTGTTTCGCCGAATGTAGTATGCTTTCAGCCAGTTTCGGATCG
This sequence comes from Bothia castanella, assembly GCA_038089595.1. NCBI lineage: Eukaryota > Fungi > Basidiomycota > Agaricomycetes > Boletales > Boletaceae > Bothia > Bothia castanella. Next base: position 5,279 of record JBBPLB010000316.1, read on the forward strand.
CCGATGAGGTCCGAGTCCGTAAAGATACGCTGAGAGTGGTGACTAGAAGAACCCAGAACCAGTATGAACAGACCGTACTATTTCACTGCACTGTACCACCTCGTTGTGACAAAAGAAGACGTGTCCTTCGGGGTGAAGGAAAGCCTCCCAGCCTTGCGGCGGTGGTTCCCTATAATAGCGTACCCCGGGTGGTAAGAACAAACGTCGGGGCTAGAACAAACAGACATACGTGTGGCTCGACGCTCCAGCTGGGACATCAACATTGCCATAAACTCTAATCCAGAGAGTGAGTATCGAATAAAACGGCATTAACATAAAGTGCGTAGGAAATCACCCATTGATTTTACGTGTGGTATACCGCAGGTATCCATCAGCGACTCCAGGTTCGGGCTTCAAGCTCAAGGGTACATCGGGGCAGATGTGTGGAGTTGTTCTGGTTGGTGAGGAGCCCCGTGACGCAGCCGGGGTTCCGTGTCCTGAGGAAACAGGATGTGTATTGATGACAACATGGCTAGGCGCGACTTCTGAGGCCGAGGACCGAACGGTGGAGGCTGGTTGGTCTTTAGTATGAAACGATTCTTTCAGTCTCTGGATGGCTCGCCAAATTGTTACGAGCCGCTTGAGCACCACATGACAACCGGATATGGAGGAAGAGTAGATGCGTCTCAGAAGAGCGAAAGATAACAAGAATCTGAAATCAGGTTGAGAGGCTGGCATGCTGCGAGACAAGACGGTAACACATGTCTGGACCGATTTGGGATCCATGCCTCGTTGGAGAGTCGCTTCTAGCCTTTTTCGGTATCCTCCATTCACCCTCGATCTCTTCTGGTACCAAACGGTATTACTTGCAGATTTGCAGCTCACTTCAACCTTGTAATCCCCCCGTCAGGCTAGCTTACCTGAATGGGACTGCGGGTGGAAAGTTTGTGCACAATTGTACAGTCACCTCTCATCAGCTATATGTTCGTGGCAAATCCTCTGAGACTCATCTCATTTGCCCTCCAGAGTGCCGTCGGAATTTATGCCTTCACAACCGTCTAACGGGGACCATATCGACAGCGTGAATGGATTAGAATGCGCGGACCGGTTGGAATGCTCGGAACCATGGAAGGCAATAAAATATATTGCCATTCGGTGGCTGGCGAAGGCCCAGGTGGTGACGTCGTCAGCCGACATAGTCCGTCCGGAGCGTTCATTTCCTCTGCGATCAAACGCAGACGCCTCCCATGGGCACCGCGCAACTCGTCAACGGTATCTCGATGCCCACACCGCAGAGTACTACGACAGAGGCAGAGCCTCGGTTTCTACTATCCCATCTAAACTCCCTATCCTATCCGCATCGATACCCCCCCAAGGATAATGAATAGCTGACCCGATTACCACCGTTGTCAGAGTTCCGTCGCCCGCCTCCATTCCTGAATCCGACCCCCCGTCCATCGTCGATGAAGTTGAATTCGAGCTCGGCGTGGAATTTAATGATCCGAATTTTCTGCTTTCAGATTCTGGTCACAACCGCCCAGGGCGACACGACTGCAATCTCCTCGCATCGTCATGGAGGAAGAGGAGGAAGAAAGCGATCCGGGTTCATGTGTAAATTCTGTTGGACGTCGAAAAGCTGCCTTCGTCACGTGCTGACACCTTGACCCGTCATGTTTTTTTGTCTTTTCCGGAGATGGACAGTGTATGATTTCGTTATATGTGGTCATTCTTTGTTGGTGATTCTTCTCCTTCCTTCCATTATTCCATACGAGTATCCTTTCATTGCTAAATTGAACTTTTCTTATTCTAATCACTCTCCCTAGAATACTAGTACGATTCTGGATCGCCTAAACTATTCATAACCCATGATTTTGTGTCCTGTCCTTTCCCTCCGGTACTTCTTTTCTTGCATGTCTATGATCATCTGTTAGTGCGGTCATACTGTATGGTTGCCGAGGTGGCGAAAAGCAGTAAGTAACGTTATCTTGGCGCCACAACGAAGCTTCGACAGCTTGTGGATTGGTCAACAATCAAGCTTTAAGCGCTTTGAGTGCTATTGGCATGTTCTTGTAGCCTCTTCGAGCGCCTTCGGTCCAGGAGCCAGCCATTATCCACCCATAAAGTTTCCTCACACTGACTCTTTTGTATGCTCCCTTCCAACCAGTATACTTGAGCTGCAACTCAAAAGTTCAAGCTGCCAGTTCCCCGCAGCTAACTCACCAAGATGTCACAACCAGAAGTGGTAAGCTTTCGTGTAGCTGTATTCTACATGCCCCCACTCACCCCATTTCCCCTCCAGAGCACCGTCAAAAAATTCTACTTTATGCAAGAGCCATCTAACGGAGACCGTCTCGTCCTCGCTGCGTCTACCTAGCCCATGCTAGTGAGTGTTTGTTCACTCCCTGCTTTCGTCTTACAGACAGGCTCGTCCTCACTGCGTTGCATCTAGGAAGTGAGTGACCCTCGACTGCCTGCTTCGCAACCAGCTCACTGAGTGTTCCATCCTTGATCGATCCAATCTAGATCGTAAGTAATTGTGTATTCCTGCTTTCGCGAATGACTCCAATTATCTCGCCCTCGTTGCATTACACCTAGAATGTGAGAGATCATCATACACCGCCTGTTTTCACAAGCATCTCACTGACCGTTTCATTCTTGACGCATTACTCTAGGCCGTAAGTTATTATGGACCTCCTGTTTTAAAAAACGATTCACAGGTTGTCTCTCCCCATTGCATTCCACCTAGCGAGTGAGGGATCCCTTGTTTTCTGCTTTCGCACCAACTGTTTCATCCCTGACACATCCCATCTAGGTCGTAAGTGATATTGATTGCCATTTCACGAGTGTCTCGCAGACGGTTGTTTTGATTGCATCTAACTAGGATGTGAGTACATGGTCCGCCTGCTTTCACGACCATCTTATTGACTGGCACATCCCATCTAGTCCGTGAGTGATTGTGGACTACCTGCTTTCACGGTCGTCTCACTAACCGTCATGTTCATTTTGCATTCCCATCAGCGGGTGAGTGGATATGGCCCACAGCCTACTTTCAGAACCGTCTCGCTGACCGTTTCATCCTTAACACTTCCGAGCTAGGCCGTGAGTGGTTATAGACCTCCTACTTCCAAACGACTCATCGTTTGTCTTCATACCATCACATCTAGCAAGTAAGCGATCCTTGACAGCTTGTTTTCACAACTCTCTCACGAAGGGTCTTTTTCTTTTTCCCATTAGGGCGTGAGTGACCGCCCACTTCCCATCTTCAGAGTTGCCTCACTGTCCATTACATCTCATCTACACCTAGTATGCGAGTGATCATGCATTGGCTGCTTTCCTAGCCGCCTCACAAATGCTTCCACCTTTGTCGCATCCCATCTTGCAAGTGAGTGACTACCCCTGTTTCTCCGAGATCAAGCTGAATGCCTGTTATTACGCTCAGGAGCAGCCAGTAAATTCCAGTCCAACCCAAATCTCCCCAGACACTCAACAGTGGAGTGGTGCTGGTAGTCCTGGAGCAGTCCCGACCACAGCTAGGCCCACTGATGGCTCAGAGAAAGATACCTATGCAAGCAAACGTCAGTGTGCTCGTACCTTTTACAGAGCCAAATCGATGATCATTCCCCTCTCCCAGCCATTGATGCGAAGCATGGTGGTACCCAGGGAAATCTTGAACCAAAGGGTAATCAGGCAAAGAAGTTCTGGCTAACAGCTCTCATCCGACGCTTGAATTGTTGTGGTGGCACCAATTAACTCGGGAGAAGTCCATACTATGCAATCGTTGTCTGCTTGGGAATCGTCTTGTATTTGTCTCCTCTGCTTCCATCTTTCCCGTGCTTTCACAAAAGTTTACGTGTACATTTTGATGTTCGTGTCTGTATGTACCATTAGCAAGTGCAATGCTTGGACTGTTGTCGTTCCATCAGTTGACTCGGAATGAGTTCAATGTTTGCTCAGAAATCACTACGAGTTTCTCCACTGTGTCTTTCTTGCGCCTATAAACATGTATATGTACATTTCGATTTCTGTACATGCACGGCTAGTGAAAGCTTTTCAAGGTCCTGAGGCACCATACAACCATCACCATCAAAAGGACAAACACGACGCCGACGATCTCGACGACGTTTCTCGAAACAAAAATCTCATACGCGAGTGACGCAGAGAAAAGCAGGATTCTAAACCAGGCGTGAAAACGAGAGATGAGCTACATTGAAAAACACGCACGCCCAGACGAGCAACGCCATCGGGAGACAATGTGTAATTGCCAGATACGTGATCCCCACGTGCTTGCTTACGTTTCTCAGTGCGATCGTCTGCAAGGGCATATCACCAGCGTGCTCACGAGCCGACCAAGTCATACGTACCGCAGCACTAGCGAGCAAGAGTTCTGGGTCACTGTAAACATTCAATAACGCGAGTGACAACACGACCGAGGCGATCGTCGTCGTTGCGGAAGCATAGCTCAAAATTTGCGATGGAACCAGTATTTGTGTCGAAGGGTTGATCACCCCTGGTACAGACAGGAAAGCGAAATTCGCCGTCATCATCACTGTCGACTGTGTGTTGTTAGTGGTTCCGAGCACGGGAAGCGCGATGCCCTCACGAATATCGTGCATAGTCCCAGTTCATTCTTTGTACTGATGACAAAATCCTTCCAGCGTGGATGAATGATTATCTGATCAGCCCAAACGCGCTTCAAGCGAAGTGCGTGATCATCCAGCAACATAAATAGCAGGACGTTCACAATCCTGAATATAAGGTGGTTTTTCTGGTCGTCTTCACCGAAAATGAGCATATTTGCGTCCAGGCGGACACATTTTTGACCGAAAAAATTCACGAATTTGGTTTCGGCTAAGTACTGATCAGCTCCAGGATCTGTGATCAAGGATGGTCGCTTGCCAAAGACTCCCATCAGGCGTGCTGCACGCTTTATATCAGTGCGTTTCTTGAGAACGAGGGGAAGCATGCCTACCAACCACACAGAAGCTATGCTCGCTGACGGTATCTACATCATCTTCATCCCATAGTCAAAGTTGCTGAGCAAGCGCGTATGAAGGAACCATACCCTTCAAAGAATTTACAAGGTCCAGTAATGAACTTGATTCTTCTTGCGTAAACGGGCTCAAGGAGGCACTAGAGAGAATCATGTCTGAATGTGAAATGAGAGTACGTATACGACCCCTTTCATGATACCCATACCAGTCTTGGCAAAGTTTAGCATTCCCCTGAGCTCATTGAATATGTCCTTATAAAGAACACGATCGTGAGGGTAGTATTCCAGATGAGACCTAGTTAACAGCCTGTCAATCAACGAGGCTGAAGAGGGACAAGTGAGTAGCTGTTTGACAGAGTAGGGTTGATAGGAACTTGCCTAGGATATACAGACAGACCGTTACCAGTAGTGTTTTTCCAAAAGGTGCCCTAGACCCACGTCAGAATAGAAAAACTGAGTAGTACGAACGCACGGGTCTGGCTTAGCTTGGTAACTCCTCTCAAGCCCACGCCGAAGAGTTGGACTGAGTGCACATCCTCGCACCAAAATAGGCTGCGGCTAGCGTGGTCGACAAAGTAATAGCGCCAGTATTTCATGTCTACATCTACGTTCAGCACGAGTTCTGTCCGACGATCCAGCCTGTCATTTGCTTTATCGATGAGCTGTTTGGCCGATTGTAGGATGTTTTCCGCCAGTATCGGATCGCTCATGAGGTCCGAGTCCGTAAAGATTCGCTGAGGGAGATGACTAGGAGAGCCCAAAGTAAGCATGAACAGATCGTACTATTTCATTGCACTCGGGCTGTATCACCTCCTTGCGGCAAAAGAAGATGCGTCCCTCTGGGTGGAGAAAAGCTTCCCACCCTGGCGGCGGTGGCTCCCTAATGTAACTGCGTGGTGAGAACGAACGTCGGGGTAAAAATAAATAGACATACGCGTGGCTCGACTTTCCAGCTGGGATGTCAACATTGCCACAAACCCTAATCCGGCGATAAAGTAACATTCGTACAGAACACTTGGGAACCCACCCGTCGTTTTTGTGCGTAGTATATCGCAGATATCCGTCGGCGACTCCAGGCTGAGGCTTCCAAGGTACACCAAGGCAGACATGTGGCGTCGTTCTGGTTGGCG
>JBBPLB010000318.1:0-12929 GCA_038089595.1 Bothia castanella
GATACAAGGAGATAAGGTCCATAAAGAAGATGGAAATGATGGGAGAAAAGTATAAGATGAAAGATAAGAAATGCTACTGCTGGGAAAATACAATAAGGCTATGGAAAGATATAGATTAGGTAGTGAGAGGTCTGAGGAAATGATCAAAGCTTAAAATAGCACATGCTATTGCAAGTGTGCACCCATGGGAATAACTCTGTCTGTTTATAGTAATGAAGAAAAGAGGGGCTAGAAGAAGGAAAAGAAAAAGATTGTAACATTACTCCAATAGTAGCTTCAAGTGAACCTCACTTGACTTACAAGTCTCTGTACCCTCCATAAGGAGATCTGATCATATTTCCTTCAGCTTCGTCATCAACAGAGAACTCATCCTCAAAGAGTCCGTCATCCCAGAAGGGGCAGCCATAAATAGAGTGGGCAGAGGTATGTGAGTAGGTACAAGGGGTATGGATGTTACGATCTTTTTCTGTCTCTCTTCTAGCCCCTCTTTTCTTCACTACTATAAACAGACTGAACTATTCCCATGGGCACACACTTACAATAGTGTGTACTATTTCAAGCTTTGATCTACTCCTTGGACCCCTTGCTACCTAATCATTATCTTTCCATAGCCTTACCATATTTTCCCAGTGGTAGCATTCCTTATCTTTCATCTTATACTTTTCTCTCACCGTTTCCATCTTCTTTATGGACCTTATCCCCTCATATCATCCCTATTCTTTGATGATACTCATAGTTCCCACTCCCACATAGCCACCTTCATGGACTATAAGTAGGCCAACTTTCTTCCTGTAAACTCCAAGCTAGTTCTATGCAATACCAGCTAGATTCTAGTCTCTCTCTGATCCTTAAGTGGGAACCCTGCCTCACTAAGTCTTCCTCCTTTGTCACCATCTCTAACAACTGGGAATAGTGCCCCAGCATTGTGACTTCATAGAAGTAGCCAACCCAAAGAACTCAGTCAGTCGACCTACTGTTGAGTGGTTGCTATAAGCTAGGGTCTACACTTTAGTGTAACAATGGATGCAGTTGTGTTGCCAATGACCTGGAGCAGCAGTAGAGTAGTGGGGACAATTGTACTGGGGGCAGTCGTGCTTCCAGTGACCAGTACTCCCACATTCGAAACAGCAAGAGATCTAATGGGGTATGGATGAGGGTGGTGGTTGCTCCAGTCTATGGATGGTGACTCTGATGACACATTGGAAGATGGTTCCTTCTGGGACCTGAGTGAAGTAAGTCTCTTGTTCATCTAGGGGGGTGGGTGTGTTGGATGGGGTTGGAGCTAGGGTGGATAGAGGAGGAGTGGCAGCCTCTGTGGATATGTTATCTATTCCCTGTTGATTCCTACTATAGTGGTCTTCCAGTGAGAAGATCATTTTGGAGTTTGGAAAGAGGGTGCTGATGTTGTATTGGAAGACAACCTCGAAGTAGTGGATGGAGAAGAGGTTGAGGAGCATCTGGGGGGAATAGGAAAAACCTGGGGAATTGCTGGAGGGGATGGTTCCCTGGGGGGAGGTTCGATGTGGTGGAGAGTATTATGAAAATAATAACTTTGATCATCCATGGAAAGAGAGAGTAGGATAGGGTGAAGTACATGCCCAATGATAGAGAATGATTGAAGGTTAATTATGTCCAGCATTCCCAGATGCTCAAGGAGATCGAGGATGGAGGTACAATGGTGTACTAGGACATGGCTCATAGTTACAAACTGCAAGTCCCTGGTATGAGACAGTTCAATTCTGGAATGAAGTATGTGAATGGAGGTATAAGAGTAGTAAGCTTGTGTTGCGAGAACTAGAGGGGTATTTCTGGTGAACTCATCGGTGCATTCCATTCCTAGAGAAATGACCAGGTTGTCCAATAGGGAGGCAATGAGTTGCACCTGGCATACTGAGGGAGTTGAGTAGTGGTGACTAGGATAGATGGAGCATTGTTGATGAAGAGCTTGGAGGTGGGCTCAGTAGGAGACTGCATGGTTTGGAGATGATTTTTTATGACACGAGTGAGGCTTTTTGATGGGGGTGAGAGAGGCAAACACTTCTGGGAACTTCTCTTTATATTCAGTGAGTATTTCAGGGGCATTCTTAGCAATGTTTACTTCCAGTTCCCATGTAGAATCTGCCCTGGAGTAACCTTTCCACCAGACAAGGAATTTCAATTTAGTTTCAGGGCCTTTGTGTGCGAGAAAAGAATGGATTTCATATTGTTCCTGTCCCTTGATGGTGATTGGGGGTGATAAAGAGTGGTTAGGGCCATGTTCAGCTGTTTTAGTGTAAATAGAGAGGTTAGAAGCATGGAATATATCCCGAATTGTCCAAGTGGAAGGGATCTTTAGTCAGTAAGTGATGGGAGATAAGACCTGTGTGATTTTGAAGGGTCCATGTTGCTTAGGTGATAGTTTTCATGATGGGAGATGAAGGATGAGATTTCAGCCTTCTACCCATATCTTATCTCTGACTTTCCATGGTTTAAATTTGGAGGTGATTTGTTCTCTCATGAGTCTTCTTGCTTTCTCATATGCTTCTAAGGCTTCTCCTCTGGAATGTTCTAGAGAGGAGAGTCAAGACTGTAATGTAGGAACAAATGTTTTGCCAATTTTCAGGTAGAGACAGGGTTGGTAGCCCATCATGAGAGCAAACAAAGTTTGTTGGGTGATAGAGTGTACTGTGGAGTTATGGCAGAACTTGGCGATAGGAAGTAGTTCAGACCATTTATTTGGGTTTCCATCACAGAATATTCTTAAGAAGGTTTCAACTTCCTGATTTACCCATTTGGTTTCTCCATCAGTTTGAGAGTGATAAGGTGTAGAAAGGGCAACCTCATAGTTGAGGAGACATCCTAGTTCTCTGGCAAATACAGAGGTAAATTGGGGTCCTCTGTCAGAGATACACTTATCATGTAGTCCAAAGCATTTGAACACATGATCATGGAAAAGTTGGGTAACTCCTTTTGTGTCAATGGTTTTTAGGCAAGGGAGGAGAATTACTCCCTGAGTAAGGCCATGGTTGACCATGACCATAAGAGAGTCAAAACCTTCAGAGACAGGTAAATCAGTGACTAAGTCAACAGAGACCTGTTGGAAAGGATGAGTGCACTGCGATGGGATTGGATGGAGGAGAGGTAGGACTGGATGAGCATTAGGCTTGTTAGCCTAGCAGGTAGCATGTTCTTTAATGTAGTTCTTGACTTGAGTAGTCAGTCCAGGCCACCAGTAGTCCTACTGGAGTCAATTGATAGTTCTGAAATGTCTCCCATACCCAGCAGAAGAGGAATCATGAGCATGTGAAATTAGGTCCTTTCAAACAGGTTCTGGAACATATAGGCATCCTTTGAAGTATAGACAGTTGTCAAGGTATGTCCAGTCCTTTTTGCAGGCTCTGGGGAAAAGAGACGAGTTGGAAGCAAGGGCATCTAGTGCCCATTTTACAAATGGGTCCTCAGGAGTTGATGATGCGATTTTGTCTACAAGTACAGCATCAATCAAATTGATGAAAAGTTGGTCTGGCAGGAGAGTTGAAACGTTATCATTACTGGTGTTGACATCTGGGATATGACTTAGAGCATCAGCTGGTCCCATTTGGGATCTAGGTAGGTGTTTGAACTGTAGGTCGAAGTCCTGTAGAAAGAGGAGCCATCTGGCTTGATGTCTAGACAACTTCCTGAGTTCTTGGAAATAGGTCAGGTTCTTGTTATCCATGAGTATAGTCACTGGATGTCCTATTCCAGAGAGGTATTGCTGCCAGGCATGTAATGCTTGGATGACAGCAAGGAGTTCTCTATCATAGATGTCATAGTTTCATTCTGCAGATCCAAAGGTCTGAGAGAGGTATGCACAGGAGTGAAGGACTCCTGTGGCATCTTTTTGCATCAGAACTCCTTCTGAGATAAGAAGAGAGGCATCCATCATTATAAAGAATGGCTTAGAAGTGTCTGACATTTGTAGCACTAGTGCAGAGAGGAAAGAGTTCTGAAGAATTTTGAAGGAATTTTGGTAAGAAGATGACCAGTTCTATATTGAAGTTTTCTTAGTGAGATCTAGTAGTGGTCGAGCAAGATCAGAGAAGCAGGGAATAAATCTTTGGTAGAAGTTACAGAAGCCCAGAAATGAATGAACCCCTTTAACTGAGGAGGGGGGTTTCTACTCTGTGATTGCCTTTAGTTTGATAGGGTCCATAGTAATTTTGCCAGGTCTAATGATCATTCCTAAGTATTCAACTTTGAATACATTGAACAGGCATTTAGAAAGTTTAAGGTGCAACTTCTCTTCTCTAAACTGCTGCAGTACTCTTTTGGTGTGTTCCTGGTGTTCTTTGTAGTCTTCGGAGTAAATCAGGACATCATTCATATAAATGACAAGCCATCCTTCAGTGATGAGGTCCTTGAAGACATCGTTCATATATGTCTGGAATGTGGAGGGGGAATTACACTGTCCAAAGAACATGACAGTTGATTTGTATAGTCCAAAAGGGGTGATAAAAGTGGCCTTCTATTGGTCTTCTGGTTTGATGCGGATGTCATTATATCTCCATCGGACATCAAACTTGGTGAAGTACCTGGTTTTCTTTAGTTTGTCAATGAGGTCAGAAATCAGAGGAAGAGGATAAGCATTTTTGACTGTTGCTTCATTGATGTATTGATAATCTTGACATGGGTGAAGAGATCCATCTTTTTTTGGTATGAAGAAGAAGGGGGCTGCTTGGGGAGATTTGGATGGGACTATTTTACCAGTACAAAGGTGTTCATCAATGAATGTTCTACAGGCTTCTGTCTCTTTCAGATTCAGAGGGTAGGTTTTTCCAACTTTTGGAATGAAATCTGCTTTTAACTCGATAGTGTGATCAAAGGTTCTATGTAGTGGGAGCTCTTTAGGCTCTTCTTCAGAGAAGACATTGGAGAAGTCAGAGAATTCTTTTGAAAGTTCAATTTTTCCTCTTTCTGATTTCTGGACTGTTTCGGTTGAGACAGTGATTTTCTTTATAGTTAGGGATCAAAGGTATTTGATAAAGCTTTGTTCAATCCAGAGATCTGGATCAAGTTTAAAAGACCTCAATAGATATCTTTGAGGACTTTGATCTGGGGTGAGAGAAGGGGTTTTAGGTAAAGATATCTGACCAGTTGCCCAGTCTATAGAGTGGTTGGCCATTCTAAGTCAAGGGAGGCCAAGGATAAGATCCTCTTTTCCTAAAGAGATGACATATGCTTTTAGTTTCTTGGTTTGTCCTTTCATGGTAATGGTGATTGGAACAAGAGAGGATATTTTTCCTGCTTGGTTACTGGTTCCATCAGCATTTTGTGCATTCATAGGCTTTTTGAGTGGTTTGGTTGGGATTTGGTGATTTTGAACAAGAGTTTGATCAATAAAGCACCCAGTTGCTCCACTATCAATCAGGGCCTTTGTTTTGATGACTTTTGCTTGAGTAGAAATGAGGACAGGGATGTGAATAGATTGTGCACGAGAGTTTGTCATAAATACAGGAGTAAGAAATTGGGGGGAAGATGGTGTCGAGTCTTCTCCCCTTTTCAAAAATTCTTGACAGAGACAACTGCTATCATCTGATCCTCATCCTCTTCTTCTGCAAAACACATTTGGAGAACCTTGAGGATGTCTTCTTTCAGGACATTTTGTTGGGTGAGAACATTTAAGTATTCCTTCATTGAGTCCTCTGGTTCTGAAGGTTTTGATTTGGTAGGAATAACTCTGACTCTTTGTGGGTTTCTGAGAGGTCTAGATGGTAGAGAGGAGGTTGATTCTTCCTTCTTGTAGTCTCTGGCCATGTGTTTTGGTTTTCCACATATGAAACACTTTCTCTTTTTCATGTATTCTGCTCTATCTGTGGGAGAAAGATGAATGTGATCCACATCCATGGCATTGGGGTCTTGGGTGGATTTGGAATGAGAAGAATGACTGGGGAAATACTTTTTTCCTTGGAAGAGAGCGTCGACTCATTTGATGTGATTGTGGAAGAGGTTGGACTTTTCAATCCAGTCTTTCAGGGTAGTGGGTTCCTTTTCACAAGATAGGACTTTAACAATGATACATCTATCCATCCCATTGGTAAGCCATTTGATAAGGGCTCTATCATCCTTGATCTGGGAGTGAGTGGCAAGCAGTTGGAATTGAGAGATGAATTTTTTGAATCCATCATGATGCTATGTTTTCCTTTGTTTCAAGGTGGAGAGATCAGCTTGTGCTTTTGCACTGGGATCATAAGAAGTAAACACATCTTGAAAGGCTTTTTCAAACTTTTCCCAAGTAAGTTCTTTAGCACAAGGTATCATCCTTTGAAGAAGTCTTTTCCTTGCCCTTTGCTCATCTTGTTTAGGGTAGTGAGGATCTGTGTGGACTCGGAATAAAGTTTTCCATTCATAAGGAGGTATGTCCCCATGGAGAGGATCCATCTAGAGGTGTCCTCAGGATTTCTGGAGAAGTCTTCAGGGAGACCTACCCTTAGTTCAACAAGTTTGTCGGACATATCTTCTTGTTCTGATTCAGAATCCTCTTTCAAGTCTGTTGAAAAAAGAGGGCTGTGGGAATGATGAGGAGGTGCTGGTGATTCTGGTTTTGGTTCTGGAGGATCGATGGGCATGAGTTCTACTGTTGTTCTGAGCGATGACTCAGCTATAGGAACTAGTTTGTAACCAGTGATCTGGTTCTAGAGACCCTGGATAGCTCTTCTGGTAAATCCTTCTGGGACTGGTTCTTCTCTGTAATAAGGTTCTTCTTCCTCTTCTTTTGAGGAAATCAATGGTGCTCTCAATGGGCAATGTTGAGGGGTTAATGCTGGGTTGGCAGAGAAGGAGGATCCTGTGATCCTTCTGAGATTTCTTCTTTCTGAAATGATGGGTGGCTTTACTTCACAATAGAAGAAGTGATAAGAAAGTTAGTTCTTTTGTTATGCTAAAGTGTAGATCCTAGCCTATAGTGACCACTCAATAGTAGGTCAACCGACTGAGTACTTTGGACAGATTACTCCTGTGAGTCACAACACTGGGGCACTATTCCCAGTTGTTAGAGATGGTGACAGAGGAGGAAGACTTAGTGGGGCAGGGTTCCCACTTAAGGATCAAGGGAGAGACTAGAATCTAGCTGGTATTGTGTAGAACTAGCTTGGAGTTTACAGGAGGAAAGCCAGCCTACTTATAGTCCATGAGAGTGGCTATGTGGAAGTGGGAACTATGAGCATCATCAGAGAATAGGGATGATACAAGGAGATAAGGTCCATAAAGAAGATGGAAATGATGGGAGAAAAGTATAAGATGAAAGATAAGAAATGCTACTGCTGGGAAAATACAATAAGGCTATGGAAAGATATAGATTAGGTAGTGAGGAGTCCAAGGAAATGATCAAAGCTTGAAATAGCACATGCTATTGTAAGTGTGCACCCATGGGAATAACTCTGTCTGTTTGTAGTAATGAAGAAAAGAGGGGCTAGAAGAAGGAAAAGAAAAAGATCATAACAATGAGAGAGTCTAGCATGATGACACATTGCATTAGTCTTGTCTTCTATAGTTTGATTGAATCACTCTGCTCAACCATTTTATTGAGGGGTTCAGGGTATAGACTTTTGATGTTCTATACCCTTGGATGTAAGGAATGAAGAAAATTCCTTGCCCATAAATCCCTCCCCTCAGTCTGAACATAGGGCCAAAAGTGGGGAAGAGAGTTGTTTTTCTGCAAAGATGACTGCATCTTTAAAGGCAGACAAAGTTTCGGCTTTGTTGTGCAGAAAATATATAGTGGCATAACCACTATAGTCATCAATGAAGGTAAGAACCCACTTTCTACCCATCCTAGAATGAACTGGAAGCTCCACATGGTCTGAATGGACCAGAGCAAGAGGTTTATCTGCTCAAGATGTGGAAGACTCAAAAGGCCTTTGATGACGCTTCCTCATTTCACAATCTGAACATGGGTGAGAAGTTTTAGGTTCTAGAAGCATTGATGATATACCCTTGACATGATTGGCAGCATAGTAAAGGGGTTGTTGGCCACAATGACCAAAATACATATGCCACAAGGAGTATTCATTTATTCCTTGAAGGGACTTCACTTCAATTAATGGATCATCTACCTTGACCTGAAACCAATGAAGTTTTCACTCTATATGCAAGGCTGATGTTCTTGCTACCAGAAATCCCTTGGTATCCTTCTCATTCACTTCTTTTCGATATCCTTGTTTAGTAAGATTGATCAGAGAGAAGAGACGGTGTTCAGCTTGTGGACAATACCAGACACTTTGAAGTATCAAGGTAGAGTTCATGCCTACTATGTTACACTAAAGTGTAGACTCTAGCTTATAGCAACCACTCAACAGTAGGCTGACCGACTAAGTACGTTGGGTTGGCTACTCCTAAGAAGTCACAATGCTGGAGCACTATTCCTAGTCGTTAGAGACAGTGACGAAGGAGGAAGACTTAGTAGGGCAGGGTTTCCACTTAAGGATCAAGGAGAGAGTAGAATCTAGCTAGTATTGCATAGAACTAGCTTGGCGTTTACATGAAGAAAGTTGACCTACTTATAGTTTATAAAGGTGGCTATGTGGGAGTGGGAACTATGAGTATCATCAAGGAATAGAGATGATATGAGGAGATAAGGTTCATAAAGAAGATGGAAACAGTGAGAGAAAAGTATAAGATGAAAGATAAGGAGTACTACCGATGGGAAAATACAATAAGGCTATGGAAAGGTATTGATTAGGTAGGAAGGAGTCTGAGGAGTTAATCAAAGCTTGAAATAGCACATGCTATTGTAAGTGTACACCCATGGGAATAGTTCAGTCTGTTTATAATAGTGAAGAAAAGAGGGGCTAAAAGAGAAAAAGAAAAAGATCATAACATACTAGTCTGATTATTACAGTAGCAGGTTCTTGCATTGAAATGAGTTTGCCATTGGCGATGCATGCATTTCTCCACTGTTTACCAAGATGTATGAAATCAAAAAGATAAGGAGAAAGCAGGTCTGAACAACCCAAGTCAACCATCCAGTGATTTCTATAGAACTTAGCATCATTCTCTGATGATGAACTGATTGTTTTTACATCACACATGCCATACCAGTATTGGTCATTGTATTCAGCCTCATAGAAGTCATCATACAGTGGGGTGATACAATCAGTTTCAGAGACATTACCATCTCTGGCTACAAAATCCTGAGAGTCCATCCCATGTTTCCATGTTCTATCAGTATGTCTACATGTGTCTCCATGGAAAGACGACTCTTTTCAGACAAGCTGACTAGTGCCACAATTACTGGCCCCTCAGGATTTGACTTTCTTCCCAGTGTCGTTGTTCAGGAAAAGATGAATAGAATGCTAGGGGTATTCCTTAATCCTTCCTCCAGACCCAATCTCACTATTGACTGATGGATAGACAACTAACCTTCAGTAGTTCCATGGTGGAATAACAAATAACAGATTATACTTAATAAATTGGATCTCTGGTTGTTCTTCCTAGTCACAGATTATTATCTTCTAGACTAGAGTTGACTTCTTCCTAGCTTGATTAGGGTAAAGGGGTTGACTATTACAGTGCTTTGCAAATCTCTATGGAAAATGCATCACAAACAACTTGTCAGCTAAGGATTGCTGAGGCAGGACCCCAAAGGTATTGTCACACATGTGAGTTGTGTGACCTGCAGCTTGAGTCTTTGCCTGCATCATGTCACCAACACCAGAGCCTGAGGAAAAAGTCCATACATTCAATGTCTCACTGACTGTTTACACTCTTCTGAAGAAGACTACTACTAGGGGTGCTTATAGAGCAGCCACTATGAAGGAAGAAAAGTCAGTCAAGGTCAAAGAGTTGCCCTTCACTATCGATGAGGACAACTACATCAATTTCCTGACCAGTCTACTCAAAAAACATGGACAGGAGCAGTACAAGGTATCAGAAAAACATTGCTTCCCATTCAAGTATGTGCCACCAAAGTCGAGAGGGTCAGTTCTTTTTTTTATATCTTTTCAGCACCCTGAGTCTGATGTATACTAGTCAGCACTCCGGTGATGGAATGGATGTTGACAATGTGTCTGACTACAAAGAAATGGTACAAAAGATACGTGAACACAATACCAGCAATACAAAGATATTTGTTGATATGAAGGATGTCAAAAAGCTCCTAGTGTTGAGTGCTAGCATGGTAGAGGATGAAGAGGATGAGACTGGGTTCACCGTGGAAGCTAGTGTGGTATATATATCCCCATCACATGCTACTTGGACACTAATACTATGTTTCAGAGCTCAAAGGTTTTGGACATGGATACATGTCTCATGCAATGACGTCTTATGCTTCAAACTTGCTACAAGAACGAATTTGGGGATGGATACACATATGTTGGTCCAATGGGACCAGTTGTACTCACACCTAGTTTGATTGTGGACTGGTGTCGTGCATTGGTAAGTTTTTTTTTTTTTTTCCTCATTGCTACATCATCAGAAGACCCTAACACTTTTTGGATACAGGATGAAGGGTATGCTACACTAAGTACTCCGCCAAATATTGAATCATTCAATTTGGTGATGAAAGGGACCTCTCTACATCCATCCCAAAAGGCTCAACTGTCTCAGCCAGCACCATCAAATGGTGTCAACATTAACTCATTGACATCAGTACTTCTGCTGCAAGCACTCACAAGCTTGAGCTCCAGTCTTGTTCAGCCCACTGCAGTAGCCACTCAGTCTGTTGCTACTAACAATCTGCTGATAGTACAACATCCACCCCCAGTAACACCTCACAAGCTGGCTGCTCCAGCACTGCCACCATCACCATCACATCTCAAATGATTCCTTGCCTATGTTGAAACTCACTTCAGTGTAGAGGATTCAGCCTGCTATGAGGAACCCCTTAGGCTTGAAAATATTGGACCAGATATCCTTACTGATGTGGATGAGAAGACATTGGGCAGAATTGGCATTTCAATAGATGATATCGCTTTTCTCAAAAGATATAGCATTGCCTGGTGGAATGGATAGGAAGGAAAGCGCAAACGGAGTGGCACTGGATCAACATTTTTGGACACTGAGCCAGCTAATAATGGACCTGGATTGTGTCTCCTGGGCCACCACAAAAGAACAACTTGAAGATTGTGTATGAAAAGCGCTATCATGACAGTGGAGGTTGCTGTTTTACCAGGCCAATGATGGAGGCAGGTGATACTGATCCAAATGCTGATTATGATCTATATTACAAGTGTGACATGCAGAATCAGTGGCTTCCTGTCCCACACAGTTTTATTGTCATCAAGAACTGTGAAGAGGATGAGCCTGAGGACAATATATACCCATTCTGATAATACTATGTAGGAATTTACATAGTATGCTATGCAATATATCCAGATGCACAGAAATAACCTTCAGCCTTGTCTGGTGTAATGCTCTGACAAGCACAAATGATTGCTGTCACAAACAGATCTCTCTCATGGTGGTGCAAGTAAGCTTTGATTTCCAAAAACACCTGTTCGATGGATTATAATCAGGTGAGTATGGTGGCAAGTAGATAAGTTTACACACTAAGACAAGTCAGTAGAGTATAATGTACTGTGACAATTTTACTTATGATGCATGTCTTCCACCAGTTCCTAACCTTCTTCACCACAGTAGATGCAACAGTTGTCCATGATAATAACACTGCATGGTCCAGGATATGCAGTGGTGTAAGGCATCTAGAAAAAATGTCCATTATCTCTCCGAGATGAACATAAATGTTACATACCACACATTCCTGTAAGAATCATAGAAAGCATGCACTGTCAACTGGGCCCTCAATAATGTCATAGCTGATTATACCATCTAATGTGATGGCAGGAAGGATTGAGTAGCATACACCATGTATAAAGTACCAGGAACCATAGCAACGTTGTCCTTGAATTGACCATCCACAAGGGCGAGATGATGTTCTTTGATCCTTTGTAGCTTCATCAACAAAGAGCAGCATTTCTGCATTGCATGCTTCTGCCCCAATCCGATTCATGTAGAGTGCATGCAATTCATTGCTCCACTCAGTAGCAGAGAATGATACTCCCTTTCACATGATTTCAAGATGCTGCAGAGCACAGGAAATAGTAGATATCGTAGTGTACACATGGTGCCTCTCCCACAATTCCTTTTGAAGTTCATCGAGATAGATGGTATTGTGCTGTTGGATCACATTGTGAATGAAAACAATGTCTTCTTGGCTGAAGATGTGAGGTCGTCCCACAGAACAGGAATAGGCATAGAGGCTGGAGACAGTGCCAAAATTTTTGTAGAGCCGGAGTGTATCATAGGCAAGCATTTTCTTGATGCTGAGGTCAGTGCAAATGTCTTTGATGGAGCAGTCTTGTTTCATGAAGAATGAGGATCTGGTATTTTATGTCGTTGGGGACAGTGCGAGTTGGCATGGCATGGGTGATGGGTCAGAGGGCAAGTATGACAGCCAGCCTGCAGTTCACTCACTGAGACGCATTTGAGGTCCTGGTATCGGCAATTTTAGCTGATGTGTTTTGTGCAATGCATTTTCCATTGAGATTTGCAAAGCGCTGTAATGAGTACAATTGTGTCAAAGGTCTTCTTAGTAGGTTGTACACAAGTACCACTTTGTACACTGATTACTTCCTTAACTATAAGGGCTATGGCTGTACCTGACATATCTTAAACAGGTAATGGTATGATGTAATATCCTGGGTACACAGCTTAATGTGTGTAACTGTTATGGTTGAGAAATAAATTCCTCAAATACATGTGTTAGAGTACTAATCAATAGACTTTGTACACTAATGGCTCTTTGTTTGTTTGTTTGTTTGTGCTTGACACTTGATGGCTGTGGCTATACCTGATTTATCTTAAACAGGTAATAGTATGGTGTAATATCCCAGGTACACAGCTTGATGTGTGTATTTGTTGTTGTTGAAAGATAAATTCCTTAAGCAAAACTTAGTATTTTAGGTTTTGTGCAG